>JAQZBX010026893.1:0-28680 GCA_029593785.1 Cabassous unicinctus
TTTTTTTTTTTTAAGGAGGCACCAGGAACCAAACCTGGGACCTCCCATGTGGGAAGCAGGTGCTCAACTGCTTGAGCTACATCCACTCCCTAAACTACATTTT
Source organism: Cabassous unicinctus (assembly GCA_029593785.1). NCBI lineage: Eukaryota > Metazoa > Chordata > Mammalia > Cingulata > Chlamyphoridae > Cabassous > Cabassous unicinctus. The sequence continues at coordinate 104 of JAQZBX010026893.1, forward strand.
TAAGTCTCAGCCAATCCTTAATGTCTCGGGGCCTCAATTTCCTCATCTGTAAGATGTGAATAAAAACAGCAGTGCCTCACAGGGTTGCTATGAAGACAGAATGAGTTAACAACAGTAAACTACTTAGAAGAGTGTCTGGCCTGCAGGAAGTGCTCAGCAATGCTAATCATGAATTTTTTAAAAGAACCACTTGCGACTCTGGTTGAAAATATAGATATCCAAAATTTTTTTTCAAAAAAAATCTTTGGAGGGATCTGAGGATCCATATTTGTAATAAGTACCTCAAGTCATTCTTACAATCAGACAAATTTGGGAAGTACTGGCTTACTCAATGACTACTCTAGTAGTCATTCTCACAGCCTCTGAGAAACCACTCCTGACTTCTCCATGGAAAATGGCCCTTCCCCCCTGGGCTTCCACGGCCTCAGCTCTGTGTGTCTTGTATCTAGTCTGCCTGTCTTGAAGTTGTTTGTGATGATGTCCGGGCAGGGTCTGGCTTATCCCTTGACCCTTCCTAGCATCTGGCAATATCTGGCATAGACCAGGTGTCCCAAAATGTTTGCTTTTAAATTTAAAACATTCTGAAAAAGCAAGCAACTGTCATTGGCAGTGCCCTTGGGAATGCCTGAGGTAAAGAATGATAGAAATCTGAGCCATGGCGGTGATTATTTCTGCATTTCTGGAGGTAACATATACCATATAGATTCAAACCTATTCAATTATGTTTACCACATCTATTAAATATATTTTGAAAACTGTTCCTATGGCCCATTTGCTAGGATGGAAAGGGTTACTCAAACAGGATTAATAGTTCTGTAGGTTTCTCTTCAAAATGTTCAAGGCTGTGGGTGGAAAGTTTTGATTTGATAAAAAGAAGTTATCATCCACAGAGATGGGATAATGCCAAAGGCTAAGACAGGCTGATAATACTGAGTGAGGGAGAGAATTCTTACCACCATCAGGGTGACCAAATTCCAAGGGATCAAAATTATCCCCAAAGTTCTAGGCATGGGCCAGCCCTCACTTGGAGCCAGAAGGAATGGTGCTATACCCAGACCCTCTAACTCTTTGTCTCATGGCATCCAGCTGGACTTTCTGCAATAAATTTTGCCAACAGTAGCACAGAGGTGAGACTGGCCCTGGATAACTCAGCCTCAATTGTGCATCCATTTCAGTGCTCAGGATCCTGTCACTAATTGCTGCAAGCACCCCTAAAAAGACAAGGCTGGGTTCTAGGCCAAAGGCCTGAAGGAACCCCTGTCCTGGAGCAATGCTGCTATAATAATGGGGACTTGTCCAGTAATCAGAGGTCAGAAAGGACATGCATTAATTCCTATTTCTCACTGTATGAGAGGCAGCTGAACTGAAGGCTGGGACCCTGGAATACATTTTCATTTTTTTTAATATCACCAGGAATTCAACTTCTTTTCCTTTTCCTCATCTAACAAGAAGGAGAGCAAATGGTACTGCTGAAAATTCCTTTCCCCTCTCAGTGGCCAAACGTTAGGATGCTTCATCTGATAGAGACCTACAGATCAAGTGTGAAACTGCTCCCTTCTGCTTTGGCTGAGTTCCTATCAAGGGGCAGCTTCTTACCCCACAAACAGCTGAATCCTTTCCTCTGGCATCCATGCATGTAAGATTTCCTCCTGTCCTCGGAGGAGGCCTGGGATGGAGGGATGAAAGCCAGGCCAGCGAAGCCTTCTTATGTTTTCTCCCTACATTTTCCATCAGGCTTGCCAACTCCTGATTCCAAGCTAAGTATGGTATTCTGCCCACGGTGCTGCTGCCCAGCCTTACCCAGGCTTGGTGGCCTCCTGTCCTCTCTCTGCACCCTCTCAGGAACTTGCTCAAGGTTTGACTTCTAAAGATAAGACATTTCTGCACATGTCCTCACATGCCCACACTGCCTGGACTCAGCAGCCCATTCTAGAATAAATGTGGAAAGCGACAGTCCATGGGGCTATTGTGAGGGAATAATGAGTGAGGCCATATACCTGGGCTAAATATTTCCTGGACATGGGGAGGAAGGTTTGAATTCAGAGCTGAAAACAGATTCTAAGAGATGAATGAAGATTTTGAGTCTCCTACAGTTCTTTTTTCTTTGGTTGGATTTCTTTGTAGAATTCTAGAGCCAAAAGGAGCCTTAATATTGATTATTCAAATCCAAATATCTCTTCTTACCAGTTCGATTTAACAAATACGAAACCATGGCTTGAAAGCAGCAGAACTTGATTCTGGCTTTCCTGAATACCAGCTAGGATTTCTTCCACAACACCAAGTCAGATGTTAAAATATTCCCAGCCAAAAAAGGATCACAAAGTAATTTCAAGTGGGAAAAAGAACGTTATAGAGAAAAACTCAATGCATCATACAATAAACAACAGCTATCCAGTATAGGGCACTGTGCCTTAAATGTATCATTCTATTTAATCTCTACAGCATTCATGAGACAGTTTTAATAGACTCTTTTTATGGATAATAAAACTAAGGGTTGGAGCAGTCAGGTAACTTATTCAAGGTCATATAACAAGCAGAACTGGGGTTTGAAGCGAATTTATCTGACTGAAATATGTACTCTTAACAACTATTGTCTCTCCTAAGTAATATTTACTGGAAGGAAATATGCCAATATGTTGATGGAATAAGGAGAGAGAAAGGCTAATACTCCATTCACACCTAAAGCTTGAGAATGTCTCACTAGCGGCTCACTTTTCATGGGAAAGCACCCCAACACATTAATAGAATCCTCTCCAAAGGACTGAGATACCCAAAGCTCAGGATGAGCAATTTAAGGATGCTGAAAGCAATTTTACAATATCTTTAGAAATTTCAAATGCACACACCCTATGATCCAGCATTCCCACACTTCTGGGAATTTATCCTACAGATATCGCAGGCATATCTTGAAATATGATATTGCAAGGTTACAAACAATGCTTGTTTGGAAAAGCAAAAGACTGGAAACCACCAAACTTTCTATCAAAAGAGGACTGCTTAAATAAATTGTGAATATCCATACAATGAAATACTACTGAGCTATGAGAACCAGGAAGCTCAGTACTTACTGACATGGGACTGTCTCCAAGTTAAATTGTTGACTGGAGAAAGCAAAGTATAGGATAGTGAGTGCAATAAGCTACCTTTTGTGTTAAAAGGTGAGAAGATAAGAATATATACACACACACACACACACACACACACACCCATATATACTTGTAGTTTCCTAAAGAAATTTGAAAGCATACAGACAAACCAATAAAATTGGTTATCGGCAGTGGTGGTAGATGGGAGATAGGAGTGGGAAAGAGACTTTTCATTGTGTATTTTCATATATATTTTTTTAATGTGATTGTATTATCTATTTTTAAAAATTAAGATTATAAGAAAAGGAAAGGAAACAAAAAAAAATGCAGACAGACCCTGGCGAGGAGGCCTGGTTTATAGACCCTGCAAGTGAGCTGGGATGAAAGGAGGTGGATGATTGGGAAACAGTGGATTCCAGGAAAGCCTCTGGCTGGAAGTTCTCTGCTCCACTCTCTTGCCCTGTACTGGCAGAGAAGGTGCTACTCTTTGGTGAGTGAGAAGTCTGAAGGTGACCAGAAAGGGTAGAACTGGGCATACAGAAGCTCAGCAACAGGCTGGGAGCAAGGATTTCCATCCTAGACGGTAGGCTCCCAAGTCCTGGGCCCCCTTTTTTGTCACAGGGAAGTCAGGAAGCTGCAGGTCCCTTCTCCTTCTACTCTAAAGCCATCTACAGGTCAGAATGCCTCTGAATGAAACCAAGGAGCCGGTATTGTTTGGTCCTTTCATGGGGAGGGTGAATGGGGGGAGTGGCAGGGGTCCTCAGAGCAGTGTGCTATGGAGACGAGCACAGGACTGCACGGAGGCGGGTGTTCGGTGGGTTGGAACCAGCGCTGCACACAGACCTTCTGAACCAATTGGCCAGGCCCTGGCCACACGGGCTGGTAAGTGTCTTGACTATCACACCCCTGCCACAGCGCTCTCCATCTTTGGAGAGCCCACGGTGCCTAGGTTGCTCAGCAGCGGGGCCACTCACATCTCCAGGACCATGACGATGTTGGCCTTTTCTTCGAAGGCGTCCACACACTGGACCAGCTTGGGGTGGTGGAGGCAGTTCATGATGCTGATCTCCTGCCGGATGTTCTCTTTCTCTTTTGCTGAATATGCCTTGAAGAATTTCCCTGCCCAGATTTTTCCAGTTTTCTTTTCTACAAGTCGAAACACCTGTCCAAATTTCCCACTGCAAACAAAAGGGGGAGGAGAGAAAAGCCAGATTTAGGTAAGCTTTACACTAGACTGGGATTGGCATACTATGGCCTGCAGGCCAAATTCACACTACCCACCCCCGCTTATAAATAAAGTTTTATTAGAACACAGCCATGCCCTTTTGTTTATGTATTGCCCATGGCTGCTTTTGTGCTACAATGGCAGAGTTGAGTAGTTGCAACACAGACCATAAGGTCCACAAAAGCCTAAAATATTTACTATCTGGCCCTTTACAGGAAGTTTGCAGACCTCTGCTCCAGATACACAAAACCCATTTCTAACATTGACAAGCCTCCTCTCTATCACTTGTCTGCTCCGCCTGTGCCTGCCAGCATCTCTGTCTTGCTGCTCTTTCAGGGACTGCCATCTTCTCCTTGGACTGAGGCCTCACTCTCGGCTGACAGACTTCTCTTCCTTTCCCTGCAGGGAGACCCATGAAGTTAAGTTGAGATAATCTTCCCCAAATCCAGAGAATTGCTGGGTGGCGGCCTTCATTCCTCTCTGCTCCCTGGCCCCTGAATTCAGCCCCAGGAAGGACCTTGCTCCCCACTGCTGGGAGAGGGAGTGGTGATGTTGCCCTGTGACAGTGGAGATGGATTTAGAGTGCCGCTATGGGGTTCACAGCACTCCTTATCTTGCAGAAACCCACTGGAAAGAGAAGCTGAGCCCCATTCCTTTTTCTTCCACCTCCCCCACTCCTCTTGGGGTAGAGTTTGAGGGAAAAGGACAGCATTGGGTGCTGCTGAAGGGGACAGTTTGGCTGTGACGTGGGCTCAATGTTAGGGGCCTGAGCTCATTGGTGTCCTCCACATCCCAGGGACAACCCGAGGTGAAGAGAATGGACCAAGTTCCTACAGTGGACTGCGATGACCAGACTGTGCATTTTAAGGACAGGGGAAGGAAGCACTGTTTCTGTGGGTCAAATGTGGGGGGGGATCCTAAAAATAATCCCATCCGGGGTCATTTCATTTCAGTCCTGTGTGCAGAATGGAGCCACTGAAAAGGGAAGGACTTGCCCAAGGCATTCACAGAGTTTGGGCAGTGCCAGAACTGCGGGAGCAACTCCTGAGAGAGCCCCGGGTGAGCCCTGCCCCGTGGGTGCTGACCGGGGTCGGTCCCTTCTGATTCTGAAGGAATCTCAGTCTGGGAGGAGGCAGAGCCCAGTGAAAGAGAGGAGGAAAGACATTGCATTTAACTGTGGGGCCTGTGCCGCCTTCACCCCAGAGGCCTGCAGGCAGCTTCCACTCCACTTACGATCCTAATCTCTCCTCGATGTCGTAGAAGTCAGACACTTTCTGTTCCGTGTTGACTGCCACTGTCCGGTAATCCACCTCGGGCTCCTTCTCATCTGTGAGGTGAGGGGTGGGGTGCATGTAAGCCTTCAGGTCCCCTCACTCATCAGCCTCCTCCACCCTGACAGCCAGACCCCAGGACAGGTGGCTAGCACTCACCATCATCTGACACCTCCACTTCGTCCTTTGGCTCTGGGGGGAGACAAAGAGGGGCAGAGGAGACACTGATGATTAGTACTGAAGGCCCATTGACAGCAAAAACATGCTGGAGGCCTTGCCAGGCCTCAGCCTTCCCCACGGGGTAGGCAGTCCAGACTGGCCAGGACGGGCCTTCTCGCCCTACCTATCTACCCCTTCCACACCGGTGTTACCTCCATGCCTTCCTCTCTACACTCGTGGTCCTCCAGAAATATCCTTCTTCACATCTCTACTTGTCCCTCTGCCTTTCAGAACTTAAACACAATTGTGACTGTCCTTTTCTGCTCTTGATTAAAAGTTAGCAACTTACAATTGCTTCTAGTGTCAAATCTATTTATGTACTTACTGAAGAATTTTTATGTAATTCCTGCAGATGTACCAAGTACCTTGCAGCTATACAAAATATACAGAAGGCATGATTTTTCCTTTTTTTCCAGAACTTATAATTTAGTTGAAGAGGCAAAAAATATATATATAGATACTTAAACTATCAATTACAAAGGGTTATATCATCAAGCACATGATATCACGGAACAAACTGAACCCACAATGGGGAAGGTGACACAGAATGGCAAGGAGGGACAATAAGAAAGATTATTGTTGGAAGAAGTAGCCCTTGAGTTGGGTCTTAAAGGAAATGATGGAACACAATGAGGAGGTGGGTGAAGTCACACAAATGAAACCAATGGAGGTTTATGAGGCAGAGCAAGAAGGGGGACATGAGCATGCACCCCTCCAGTCAACTGTGGCTGCTCACGTGGCTGTGACGGAATGAATAGGGTGCAGGTGGGGCACAGCCACAACAGAACACCAGGCTTGCCTGTGCCTCCATGTAGGTTTGTCCCCAGACAAAAGGGCCAATATAGGGTCTTGACCTTGGCTAAGCAAGCGTCTTTCCCATTCTTGAGCCTTGGTTTCCTCTTCTGTAAAAGGAAGGAGTTGTACCATATGATTTCTAGGGTCCCTGACTAGCTCTAAATGCAGTAATTTGTAATTTCTTTGTTTTCCTCAGCCATGATCTGGGCTGTGTTCTGGCTGACAGATGGAATGAAGGAAGGTTTCCTGAGGAAAGAGAACAAAGACTTGAAAGAAATCATAGAGGGAAGGAAAAGGTTTAAAAGTATGAGAGAGTGAGTGAGTGTGTGTGTGTGTGTGTGTGTGTGTGTGTGTGTAAGACGTGGGGAAGGGGTGCGATTTGGTGAAGCTCCCAGCAGAGCAAGACTGAGGAAAAGAGAGGAACCACTTGTGGATGAATCTCCTACGAGGGAAGGCCAGAGTGGAAGGGGCAGTGAGGCTGTTTTTCCACTGCCCAGCAGGGAGGGGTTGTGTGAATGAGCTGAGCTTTGCAGTGCTTTGGGGAGGTTTGCAGGTTGAACGTTTGTAGTAGAGGCGTGGGTTGGGGGAAAAGTAAAGCTTGGAACTGTAGACAGTGAGCCTCTCTAGTAGGCTGAGGGAAGAACAAACTACTAAAAACCTAAGCAAACAATTAGAGAAAAAGTAACATGGTTCCTATATAGGATAAGTACCCCTTGCTGAACAAGAGTTTTGAAGGATAAATGAATTTGTGACCAGGAGCAAAGAGAGGCTATGATTTGTTTAGAGTTCTTAAAACTCTGTTGATAGAGTTCTACAATATGTATTTTAAAAACTAAACATGAGTGGGAATAGGAACAATAGTTCATCATAGAAAGGAAACTTCCATGGAAAAATAAAAGAGGATTAGACAGGAACTCTCGGTCCAAGTCCAGCTGAAGTCCAGTGGTGGGGTTTCACAGACACTGCTGCTGTGGAGTCTGCTTGATCAAATTTTCTGAAGCATGTATTTGAGAGTGAAGAGTGACACTGTCAAATTTAAAGATGACAAGGATGTACCTGAGGGAGACCTCACTTAAGGTTGGGATCCAGGAATGGAGTCATGTGTTCAAAGTGAGTCTAGTCATTATACCCCTTCAGGAGGATGACAAGCCCAAAGGAATCTAGTTAAAACCCAAGGGAGGGCACTCTGGAGACATGTAGGCAGTTCCTCAACTTTGAATCTCATCAAGGATGATGTGCATTGGCTACACACAAGTGTTATTACTCTACCCTTGACAGAGCCTGGGTTCATCTGCTATGGGATCTCTGGCTGTTTACATTTGGAAAGATGTGATGGGGCTGGGAGAGGCATGGAGGGCCACTGAAGGAAGGGATGCCATGTTAAGACAGTCAGAAAGGATTTGTTCTCTTCAGTTGGGAAGAAAGTCTAAAGCAGATGTGGTTGGAAAAAAAGTCACACAATTGCCAAGGGTGAGAAGATAGTTATGGGCTTTTCATCAACTCACAAACACTAACTTGAGGGAATCATATAGTGTATGAAAGGAATTATTATACCTCACATAAGAAGGAGGCTGTAAGTAGGTAGAATTCACATGTAAAGGTACCATAATCACAATAAATAGACTCTCAATAAATGGGTTAGTTCAAAAATGATATTCCAAACAGGGTTTTAAGGGAAGCAAGAGAGTCATGTCAATTTAATGATGGTTAATTGAACACCTGGTGAATGTGTCAATGGACTAGGCCTTAGAGACAAAATAATGACCATATTTACTGCCAGGGAGGCCCCGTTATCCTCTCCTGGGGTGCCCCTTTCTGAAACTGTGGGTCTGACCTGTAGAGGCCTCCCTTCCTTTTTTGTTCTCATGTCGTATTTTCCTGGTATGGAATGGGAACTGAAGTGGTCTGAGCAGCAGGGCAGGCATCTTGACCTGGCATCTGCAGGAGGAACCATTTGTGCTTTCCTGGGTAAGGAGTAGCAGCAGTGCTGTGAGCCCAGGAAATGCTTCCCAATGCCCTGGCACCGGAGGCATTTTCCAGAGAGCCTTGAAGAGGGTGTCCAGTTCTAGAGCTGGCCTCTCCACTGACTCTGGCATGAGTTAGACAAGCGTAGACTAGCTTTCTTGCCTCTTACAAACACCGCAGCCACCCCTTACCTTCCTGTCTCCCACCTTGGCAATTAAGATGCAGAATGTTTTCCTGATTCCATGCCTGTGGGGAGTCAGGTCATTCTTAGGGAATTCAAACCCCTCTCTCCAGCTTGCTGTTACACCACAACCTTTCCTTTGTGAAATTCTGTTCAAGACTCAGGGCTGATACATTTCCCTTCTTCCTTTCCCTTCTATTCTATTCTGCCTGCCATTCTATTTGAAGAGGATAAAGACCACAAGGGGAGGAGAAAGACAGAAATGGAGGAAAGACCACAGTTCAATTAGCCAAGCTCTTGGAACAAAAAGGTCTGAAATAATGAGAAAGGTGACCACCTGGTCCCCATCTTTCCACTGAGAAAGGAGAAAAAATTGCAGAACGAGAGACTGTCAACTAAACATTTTTTTAAAAAACAAAACTCCTTTTCAGAAAGGATTATGAGATCCAAGAGCTGAGTGGAAGAACCACTTGGAAGATTCTTCTGAGACAGTTTTGCAAACGGGTAAGAAACTCATTCTCCTAGAAGACCAGCTGAGCTCTCCCGACCCTTTGCACAAGAGAACTGTCCCTTTCAGTGGCAGAGGGCTGCTGCACTCCCAGTGGTCACTAGAGGGTGCCCCAGCCCCGGAGACAGCCTCTGCGAGGCCAGTGGGGCTGGGCTGGCCCAGCACAGGGTGAGGTCTCTGATCTCGCCCTTTGGGCTCTGCATCTCTAACTGCCCTGAGTTGCAAGGAAGCCTCGAATCTGCAAGAAGCATCAATCACAGCTCTTATCTAACAACTATATATAGATTAAATCAGGATTAGGAGCAATGATGGAGTAAATTTAAGAGTGAGAGCAGTATTAGGGTGGGAGTGAAGAATTCAGATTAATGTTCAAGACCTGGCTGGGATGGGAAGAGAGGTGGTGGTATCAGGTGGTGTCTTATGTTAATTTCATTTTGGGAAGATAGGGAGGGGAGCTGTCAGGTTAGGGAACATAGTCTTAGGGGTGGCTCTGGCATAAGGAGGCCTCTAGAGCTGGATGGGGAACCCCGTGCCTTGTCCTCCACTGTCTCCCCAGAGCCTACTGAGGTGCCCGGAACATGAGGGAGGGGGGTCAGGACACACTGGGTGAGCGAAATCAATGTAGAGTGAGGTCTGGGGTGCAGCACACGGTCCTCTGCCCCCCAGAACTTGCCAACTGTTTGGCCCCTCCCCCTCCTCATTGGGATAATCCAGCTGGGCTGGGGGTGGGGAGCAGCTTTAGGGGTGGGGAACAGCTTCCTGTCTGTAAGCACTGGGTGGCCTGGACCCCTCATCTGGATTCGGAGCGATTTCCACATTTCCTTTTGGCTACTCCCAGCTGGGAAGGGGCATCTAGAGAGGCAGGGAGTCTGAGGACTGCAGAAGGGGTTCAGTTGGCCACAGGGAAGAGGGGGGAGGACACCTGCCAGAACTAAGCCGTCCCGAATGACTCCTCCTCCATCCAGACTCTCCCTACGGCCCTGGGTGGGAGCTGCTGGCCTGGCCTCCCGGGAGCCTCAGCTAGCAGCAGCCATGGAGTCTGGGTGCTGCTGCGTGGGGTCAGTCAGGGATTAAATCAGTTTCTCCCGGGTCACACCATACCATGGGCTTGGAAGCTTTCAGTCCAGCTAATGAATATCTTCTCACTGCAATGTTATACCTTTTCCTGTCAGTTTTCCAAGAGGTGGGGAGTCCTCTTCCTTAACAGAATAATAGCTGAAACACATGCAGACAGGACATTGGTTGTCCCTCCCTGTACCCCACTCTAACCTGCTGGCTTCCTCCTGTGTCCATTTCAGAGGGATGTTGGATGGGGTGGGGGTGGGGGATGAAGGGGCTCAAAGGACAGGGGACAGTGGTTTTGTCACTCCGTTTCTATCATCAGACATTTCTGAGCAGCTGGTTGGTGGGTGCCTTGTGAAAGCTGCAAAAAGGTGCAGGCCCACGCCTCCGTGACTCCTGCTTGTGCTCGGGTACTCTCAAGGAAGACTGCTCTACGTGTATTTCTAGGGATCCCTGGGGAAAGGGTGCTCAGGAGAGGGCTGCTCGGGCAAAACTACAAATTTGGTATGTTTTCCATTGGTAGTCCCCTAACTTTCTTTCTGGAGCCCTCTTTTAATTTGAAAGTGAAGTTTTAAAGTCTATTTTATATCTACTTTTTAAAATTAAAGAGGATTATCATGGTGACTGAAAATAGATTAGAAGTTACCAGGGGCCTAGGGGAAGGGAGAGCGAGGGGCTATTGCTTAATAGGGACAGAGTTTCTGTTTGGAGGGATGAGAAGGTGTTGGTAATGGACAGTGGTGATGGTAGCAGAGCATTGTGAATATAATTAATACCATTGAAAGGCACACTTAAAAATGGCTAAAAAGGGAAATTTTGTGTTACATATATGTTATCACAATAAAAACATGTAAGTAATAAAACAACAACAACAACAAAGAGGATTACAAGATTGTCATGACAGTTTCCACACGCATATGTCTCTGGTTACGTGGTGACTTCAGGACCGGCCGCGTCCTCCAGCCACTTTGTACTTTAGTCTCTCTCACACTGTAAGCCATCTCCTCTCTCCCTGAGCAGCTTTCCCTTCCTAGCCCTCCATCTTCCTCCCTGCCCCCAACCTGCCCTGCATCTTAATTTTGCAGAACCCTTTTTCTTGGCCCCTCCTTCTCCCATATATTCCTCACCCATGAAAACCATTTTTCTACACTGGGGAAGATGACCACCAACCAAAAGGCTAAATCCAAAGATCCTGTCCTTTTTTTTGTCTGCATTTGCCCAGCATGTCCACAACTCTGTACCTTGGCTCATGGAGCCTCTTCTGTGTGGAACACCTTTCCTTATGGTCCCTGTCTCTTGAAATCCTATGCCTTTTTTCCAAGACTCGGCTTAAGTGCCACTTCCTCTAGGAAGCCTACCTTAACCTCTGTGGCAAAATTAGTCACTCCTAGTTGGATTTTAAGCACCTTGTCTTTATCCAACTTTGTGTCCCAAGAAGCTGACACCTCGAGTAGCCACTGAAATATGAGTGCAAGAGGAGGGAGGAGGGAGGGAAGGATGAGAGATCATTATTACCATCATTATTACCAGGCAGGTACCAAAATTGCTGCTTCAATGGTTTTTGAAAGGTCATTTCTTCTTTTAAACTATGAATCAGCAACAGTACCTTGGAAAGCCAGACCCTAAAATACCCTGCCAGACAGTCACCATCAAACTGTCTTCTCAGTTCCTTTGTATCCCTCCCAGTACTGGTTTCTGGATACAAAAGGTAAATCATGCACATTTCAAGCCAGTGATGAAAAGAAGGCAGCCTACCCTCAGGCTTCTCTCCCACTGCCGTGGGTTCAGACTCCTGGCTCGGCTCACTGGTCCCGTACACGTTGACTGCACGCACACGGAATTTATACTCGCGGTCAGACAGCAGGTCCTGGACATTGAAAGAGGTGCTGCGGCATGTGGCGAGTTCCTTCCACATCTTGTCCACGGAGTCCCAGATCTCGACGCTGTAGGATTGTACGGCGCTGCCCCCGTCATACGAGGAGCCGTACCAGGACAGGATCAGTGAGGAGCTTCGGATATCAGAGGCGCAAGGTGTGCCAGCTGGGGGGTCTGGCTTATCTAGGGATACAGAAACATAACATCATCTAAACTCTTCAGAATTGCAGGGGAAGAAAGTTTTTGTTTTTTTAAATTAGCTCTGTTGTGGGAGAGAAGTCTAGATAACCCAAGTCCATGTCCTTTGCCCTGGTTCTCTTTCCCTCATCCCCACAACACAATCACACCTATGCACAAACCTACCTTATGCAGAAAACCCCACATAAACCTGTTTGCTCAAAAAACTCTTTTTTGGCTAGTTTTCTAGTCTACAAGTCATGATTTTCTGTACTTTGCCTGAGTAATAAGGATATTTCTCAGAGTAAGCAGATTTAGGAAGCTTGATTGTTTCTCATCACAAACATGTTTCAAGAGAAAGTTCAGTGTATGTGAGTGTGTATGTATGTGACCTGGGACCTAACCTGGGCTCTGCTCCCACTTTCTCTGGGATGTGGGAAACACCTGCCACTCTGAGGGACAGCACAGCAATTGGGCTCTGAAGTCAGACAGATCCAGGTTTGATGATGGCTTTGTAGCCATTAATGCTCTGTGCCTCAGTTTCCTCATCTGTAAAATGTGGATAATAACAGCACTTGCATCACAGTGTTGTTGTAAGAATTTCTCAGAACAGTGGCTGGCTTGATTACCCATTATTGACATCATTATCATAGGACTTAATTTCTACCTCTCTAAAATGTAAAAACAACAACAAACAAACAAACATTCCTATCTCTTTATCCTTATAGGACTGGTATAAAATGAGATATAGAATTTCAAAAGCAAGCCACAATAGCAAATTGCAGCCATCCCTGACCAAGGGCTGCAAATGAGCTGAGGACACCTTCCCATTCACGCAGCCAAGGCAAAGAAGCAGTGACACTGTCAATTTCACATCTGAGCACAGTAGCCAAAACTTTAATGAGAGTCTCAAGTTTTGCTGATTTTGTTAGTTGTTTATCTGAACAAAATTCTACTTTTCAGATCTAGTTTCCCCAGGTGGTGGTTGGTTACAGACATCTATGTGCGGTAACCCTTCGTCTCCCCAAGGCAGTTTGAGGTTGTGGAGCCCCACAAACTAGCAGTGAAAACCACTTGTAAGCTGGGTAAGCCCTAGCGAGGTTCTTGACTTCTGAGGCCAGTTTGTTTGCGTGTCTTTCTCATTTGGAAATTGGTGCTAATATGTACCTACTTCTTAGGGTTTTTGCAAGGCAAGTAAGCAAACACAGGTAAAGTATTTGGCCACCCACTCTCTCACCCCATGGCAAGGCAGGAAAGCCAAAGAGAATTCCTGTAAATGACTTTGTGTAAATAGGGAAGAAAAAAACCCTTCTGTGTGTATATATGAATAAATGTTATATGAATATACAAATAGGAATGAATGATATATTTGAATATATATATATAAATATGAAAGAATGATAGATATCAATTATGTTCATTCTTACACCCCCTCCACCCCCGAAACTTCTACTTTCCAGCCAAGAATGCACTGCCTAGAAACTGCCTATCTCCAGCAACTCAAGTTTGGACCTTGCCCTGGAAATGGTTCTGGGGATTGTGACAGAGTGACTTCCCAGCCTCAGCAGTCACTCTGGAGACCTCCTGCGATGGAGCCACTTTCACTGGTTGTTTAATATGTTCTCTTAGAAAAACTGTTTGTTCTGAAAGATATATTGGTCTTTTTAGAAACATTTCTGTTGTTGGCCAAGAAGTTTATTACTCTTAGAGGCAAGTGGTTCAAGTCTTCTCAAGATCCAGCTAAGGAAATAAAAAAGGCTGAAGAGGGATAAAAGACAGACTCACTGCTTCCTCAAAAGAAAACTGCCTGGAAAACATCTGATTGGACAAGTTTAGAGTTGTTTAAGTTTATAACAACTAATACAGCTACACACCACTGACTGATTTTTCCTTTTTGCTTTGGTGAAAAAAAAGAAAAACTTTGAGAAATGGATATTGCAGAAGAGGTACTATTTGTACCCTACCCTTTTATAGATGTCTCTTGGCTGAATGAGAGAAAGGAACTGACATTTAACCTAAGTCATAGCCTACAGTACAAGAGAAGCTGCAAAACTTGAGGAGGGGGACTTTAATTTCAAGTGAAACTTCAACGCTTTCAAGGAATTTGATATCAAATTAAAGAGAATTCAGAAAAGACCCAAGGGTCTCTCCCTCTCTCTGATGTCATATAAGACTGGAAGCTTGGAAGCTTCCCCCTGCCCCTCCACCCCCCAAGGCCACAGGCTGTGCCTGACGCTTTCTATTCTTTCTAACCTATGGAGCCTCACACAGAAGCAGAACTAGCCAGGGATGAAAACGCACCAAAGGGACCTGTCAAAACAAGAGCTCCCATGAGCCTCCCCTCCTTGCTAAACACACAGACACACTCAGCCTGGGAGGGAGACACCAGACAGAGCCTGGCAAAGCAGAGGCTGGCTGAGCCTGGAGCTCCACGCTCCCTTGGAATTCTCCCATGGCTCCCTGGGGGCTTGACCAACAGAATGGGAAACACCAAGTCTAAGAAAAGGGTCTCTGATGGCATCAGCTCCAGGATTTTCTGTTCAGCAAATATTTTCACTGCTGGGAAAACAGAGGATCTCGCCTCTACTACTTTGCACAAAAGCAACTGTCCTCCATAGTCTATGCGCCTGCGTGTCTGAAGGTGATCTGTGGCCACAACTGTCCTCACCTGGATGTCCCTTCACTTGCAGCTCAGAAACTTGCATTCTCAGAGAATGGCAGGGGGCTGGAAGGGTCCCCAGCGGTCACTTACCTAGATCAAACCCATCCTGGCCTGAGAAGGAAATAAACCCTATGAGGCCAAGGCATTTTGCTTCCCAAGAAAACCTAGCTAGTCAGTTGCAGAGCCAAAAAGAGATTCTCAAAACTCTCTAGGCCCCAGCTCCAGGGCTTTTTATATTCCAGCCTATCAAGCAGAATAGGATCAAGAATGCATCTTGGGGAGCTGGCGTAGCTCAGTGGTTGAGTGCCTGCTGCCTATGTATGAGGTCCCGGGTTCAATCATCCCCGGTGCCTCGTTAAAAAACAGGAAAGGAATGCAATGCATCTTAATTAAACCCAAGCTGAGCATTATGTGAAGGGAAATCTCCTGCCTTTAAAAATCAAGCAAGTTCCAAATTCAGTATCTGGGTATTTGGGCCTTTTTCTACTTTGTTTTCTCTGTTAAAGACAGGGAAAGAGACCAGTTTTCTCACCCAGTGTGAGTTACATCAAAGAATTCATCGACCCGGCTGGGCTGCCCTGCGGTCGGAACCGCTCCTCCCACCCCTGCCCCCAGGCACAAGAGACCAGGGACACAAGCAGGAAGAGGCTGCCTCTCTGAGCACTGCAAATCCCTGCACTGCCTTTTAAAATATAATAATAATAAGACTCCAAAATAGCTAAACATCACGATTTTAAACTCAGGAAAAGGGCAGTTTTAACTATCATTTTAAAAATATTTAAAAACAGGAGTCATAGACTATCCGAAAAGAACCGTGGTGCTACTTTAGGGAGCCTACAGTAACAGACGTCAACTGCTAACAAAGTTCTATTCAACCGGCTGGTGTGCAAATGCATGCTTCTAAAGTGCTTGAAACAGTTCCTGTTTTAGTCTCACTTATATTTTACATCTACTTAATAAACCTTGATCAGATAATACACAGATGTCTCAGGAGATGCACAGGTAAAACCAAGTTTAATTCAGATTTACCTTGGACTGATTCTAAATTTATGGGCTCTGAATGAATGCAGCTTTGCTGTATCCATCAATGTGAGTCTTCATTTTATTGAGCAATTCTATTCTTAGCTCTACAAGAGGGAGGCAGACAGAAAGCCCCGTTCCCCTCCATTCCATTCCCCTCCCGGGACGGCATTTAACATGCTGCTCCTGCCAGCTGGCGGGCAGCCACGCCAATGGCCCTGTCAGCACTGGCCACGGAGAATAAGAAACTAAACCATAAAAGGCCAGAACTGCAGCGTGAGCGGGGGTGGTGGGGGGAGGGGGTGTGTGGCACCACGCGGGAGCCCGCCCGAGTGGGAGCAGGGGGCACCGGCTGCAGAAAAGCAGTTCAAAGGAGCTGACTGCCATGTGACCTAAGCAGGGGCAGCTGAGCATGAACACCAAGGGAAACGGGAACTGGTGTTGCTGATAGGATGGGGTGTGGGGCCAAATACTCTTAGTGTGGGTTTAAATGCACAGGCAGATGGGGTCATGAGCATCTTTCCCCTGACCCCCACAAATGTCCCTGAAGCCTCAGAGAAATTATTGAAATAGACACTGGGAGTCACCAAAGAGAAAGACAGTGACAGAAGAATCTCTCTTCTCTTTCATAGGTGAGAATCCTATTCCTCCACCTCTTAGTACACTGGCCATCCCAGGTCTAAACTGAAAAAAGGGGGTCAGAGAGAGAAGAGGAGAAATGGGACAGAACGACGGACACCAAGAAACAGATGAAACAGAACATGGGGTAAAAAACAAAGGCAGTGGAGAGGGGCAGAGTGAGAGAGAAGACAAACAGACTGGAGCGACACAAGGACTGTGGCGGACAAGAGGGAAAGAGGACACTGAAGCACTGGTCCTCTACAAATTCCCTCCCCTAGTTCCCCTGTGCCTCGTGGACAGTCCTTCCTCGGGGTGTGTGTGTGTGTGTGTGTACGCGCACACAGTGCTTCCTGTCCAAGGAGTTAGACTGTGGCCCGGCACCGTCGGTCTGTTTTGGAAGCTGGCTTTGGTGCATCTCACTGGCCTCCTCACTTGTCTTCCCACCTCTGCTTCACTTTGGCCTTTGTTCTCCTATCTTCCCTGTTCTTCATCTGGGTTAGACAAGGACTCCATCTTTCCCAACTGCTGAGGGGCTGGAGGAAGATGCTGCAGGGCTCCCCAAGGCTCCATGTGAGGAATGAGGGGACGCCAAATCCCTGGCATGTGGATGGCTCCCTAAAAGGCCTGGATGTCACCCTCAAGATGAATTTTCCAGCCAGAGAATTCCTTCAACTTCTGGGACATTCTGCGCCCACTCTGTGCTCCCCTCACTCCCATTAGTGGCATCTGGAAGGCAGGCATGTGAGCTTGAGAGCTAGTTCCCACCTGGCCCTGATGCACTGTGCTACTTTGCCTATACTGGACCTTGGTTTCCCCTTTGTAAGGCTAGAAGAATCAGTTCTGTCCATCTTAGTTCTCAGGTGAAGATATGAGATGAAGCTGGAGAAGGAAAATTCCTTGGGAACAAAGTTAGGTATTCATAGGATGTCAGGGCTCCAAGGGACCTTAACAGTCACCTTCTCCAACTTTCAATTTCATGGTAGATACCCCATGAGGGACATCCCAGGGGGAGATTTCTAACCACTGTAGCCACGAGTCCCTGTTACTTTCAGTTCCTATTGCTTTGTGTGCCCATGTGTGTGTGCACCAGTAATACACACAGAACTGTCTAACAAGGCGGGAAGTAGAGGTCAGGACCACCACACAGAGGGGAGTGCTTTGTGTACTGCATAAAGGGGCACAGCTGAGCAGTTTAGGCCACTCTCTGTTCCCCAAGGCTAAGTCAGGAACCCTGGTGTGAGACTGGGGGTACAGCCCTTTCTAATCACTCTGTCTAGATGGGCCTCTCTTTTGAATTTTCACAAAAGTACTCTATAAGCTTGAAAGCCAAGGACAAATGGAAAACCCACTCAGGTCTCATGCATGTGTCAATAAACACAAAGACAAAGGTTTTCATGGGCACATACATATGAAGGCCCATAAATGTACAAGGACAAGGTCAACTATCCCCCTTTCTGTTCCTTTGTCTCTTTGTTCCTTTGCTGTCTTGAACACCTGCTGCGTGGGGGATCAACCAGAGCTGAGCATGACCAACAGCAGAAGAACGTTTAGGAACCTGATGGGATATTTTAGGAAGAAGCTGCTGAGAAGGATGGGGTGGGAAACCTCCAAAAGCCTGGGAAACAGAGCTCAGGAGAAGGGAACGGCCTCAGGCTGGAGGAAGGTGGGCCATACTCAGAGTCTGAAGGGGAGAAGTCAGGATGGGGACAGATACAGGGACACTTGTAGGGTGGGGCTAAGAAGTTGAGCAAGTTCCTGCCTGATGCCTCACGTTTCTCAGAGAAACTAGAAGCCAAAGCATGCAAGGTGAGGGACCATGGGGAGCAGCCATTGCTAAGAATAGGAGAGGACGTTGACCACAAGGAAAAGGATCTCTGACCAGCACTGATGCCTTAGCTGAGCCTGGAGGTCACTAGACTAGCAACGAGTCTACATGTTGATGTGATCTTCCTGCAATGCCCAAAACATCCGAACACGGGCAGTGAAGTCAGAAGGTAGTACAGATTCAAGGTGAGGATATGAAATGAGAGTGAGTCTGTGGGGGGAGGCAGTGCACAAGAGGGAGAGGGAATTGGAGGCACTGGCAGGAGAGGGCCTGAGTAGATCTCAGAGTCTCCAATGGCTAGAAAGGAAGTGAAACTGGGAGGGGATTCATAGGAAGAGGGAAATGCTTGGGTGAGAGTGGGATGTCCAGGGGCTGGAATTCTGGATGAGCATGAAAGACCAGAACAGAGTAAGGGAGGGGGAAACTGGGAGAACGGGAGGCTTCAGCGGAGAGAAGAAGTACTCCAAAAATGAAAAAGACCCCTGGGGATGAGGTCCTGAGGTTCTTGCATCCTGCCTCATGGTCTCCCCCAATCTCCATGGCACCTGGTGCCCAGACTCACCGACAACAGTGAGGTTGACCTGGGCCTGCCTGCTGCCCAGCTTGTTCTCCACCAGCAGTGTGTAGCAGCCACAGTGGTCCTGGCGCGCGGCAAGGATGGTGAGCTTGCTGCCAGTCTCGCTGTTCTCCACCTTGATGTGCTCGCTCTCCTGGATCTGGGGACAGAGGGTGGGGCAGGTGCTGGAGGCTTGGCCAGGAAGGGGATGGCCTACCCCCATTCCCTACTCCCTAAGGGACGCGGCTGGACAATCTGCGTGTGGCTTGGCCTTGTCTAGACTTTGAGTTCCCCCCAAGGCCTCTCCTCTCCTGCATCCACAGCTAGTCTCCCTGTGGGTGTCCAGGTCAGGGCAGATGAACCATCTCAGCACTGCTGCTCCTCAGCATGCACTCACACAGTTCAGGAGTGCCCCAGTCTCCCTTCACTGCTCTGGGACGGGACTATAGGAGAAGGCATCTGAGCAAAATCACTTACAAAGCCTGTCCCAGCAGGTTCTAATCTCTTCTGTGCTGTCCAATAGGGCAGTCACTAATTATTTAAATTTTAATTAATTAAGTAGAAACAACTTAAATGTCCATAAACTCATGAATGGATAAACAAAACACAGTATATCCATACAATGGGATATGATTTGGCTATTAAAAGGCATGAAGCACATGCTTCAACATGGATAAAATCTGGGTAAATAGGTTGAAATTATGATGTTAAGTGAAAAAAGCTAGACACAAAAGGCTACATATTGGATGATTCTATCTGTGTGATTGTCCAGAATAAGCAAATCCATAGAGACGGAAAGTAGATGAGTGGTTGCCAGGGGCTGGGGGGAGTGAGGAATGGGGAGTGACTGCTAAAGAGTACACGGCTTCTTTTAGGGGTGATGAAAATGTTCTGGAATTAGATAGCAGTGATGGCTGACAACTTGATGAATCTACTAAAATCCACTGAATTGTATACTTTAAAAGGGTGAATTTTATGGTACACAAATTATATCTCAATAAAGTTGTTATATAAATTTTAACTGATTAAAAACGTAGCTGCACTAGCTACGTTTCAAGTGCTCTGCAGTCACATATGACTAGTGCCTACCGTATAGGACAGCACAGATATAGAACATTTCCATCACTACAGAAAGCTCTGCTGGACAGAGCTGGGACTTAGCTAAATGCCTCTGAAAAGGAGGGAGATTACTTCCTTTTCAGGAAACAGTAGCCCAGACATCGCTCAGGGCAAACAGGCTTTGTGATGACGCCAAAGGCCAGCTTCTCTTCTCCACCTTCCAAGACCAAGCCTCTTTTCCTTCCTGGTACTAACCTCCCATCACTAGCTGTGGTGACAATTTGAATTCCAAGGCCTTGGAAGAAATCTTCACACCTTCTGTAGAGTCCTACTATGCTGGAGCCTCTACTGATTGTACAAAAGGGCACGTATGACCAACATAGGCCTAGAATGGCTGGGCCCCCAAGTTCCTTTAAAAGTTGGTTGTTTGGAAATTCAAACATTTCCCTATAGGAACATTATTATAAATGGTAGACTTCTGGGTCAGTATGCCAAAATTCTATTTCGCATGTAATTTAAAAATTAAAAAATCTAAACAAATAGATTCACATTTATTCCTTCAATACATGGTGAGTTTAAGTTGCTATCACCGATGGGACTCAAGGGACTGGCACAGAATCACAGAAAGCTCACAGAGTCTGAGAGGTCATCTTAGGTTCCTTGGCTTGATTTTCCTGACTCTGAGTAAGTTCTAGACTGAAAAATCAAAATCAGATGGGGGCCGTGGATGGTTTCTATATTCTCCTTCACACTTATATCTATTATATAATTGTCTACAAAGCAGGTATTATTTGTAGATTCAGAAGAAAAGGTTATTAAGAGCTCATATTAGGTGAGTGAGTGAGGGGTAGGTGAGGGGGTCTCTCCCATTTCTAAGGCCCCTGCAAAGAATAACGACTCCAGACCTAGCTGTCTCCATTACAGCTTTTCTCATCCCTCTCGGCCATGTGGGCTGTTCTCAGCCATCCTCTTCTGTTACTAACCTGCTTCCGGAACTTCATCCAGGTACAGGTGATGGGCTGGGTGCCTGCCACTTTACCAAAAAGCTCCACAGACTCTCCAGCACGCACCTTTTGGTCCTCTGGGAACTGGATGATCTGAGGGGGCATAGCTGACAGAGAACAAATGGGAAAGCAAGAGGGGAAGACAGAGCCTAGGTATTCTGATCTAATTTGACACCAGTGTCCAAGTTCATCTGTTGGCTCCTCTCTAGACTTCCGGAACTTTCTGGGTAAGCTCAAAGGCAGTAACCACCACTCCCAAAACATCTGGGCTGATGGACCCCCTAGGTTTGTTCACTGCTTTATTCAGATTCCCTCAGAAGTGACCATACAATTTACACAGCATCCTTCTTCATGTATTGGTTGTTCTGGCATTTGCACCTCACCCTTATTTTTTGAATCTATGTCCTAATTCCATTATTAATTAAGCAGCCAGTGTCTTGCTGTCTAACCTCCAAGTAATCCTGGCTAATAGGCTGAATACAATTCACATCTTTAAATGTCTTTCAATGAAAAACAGGGCCCCATACAAGGACATAACAAGAAGAGCACAAAGTGGATCATATAAATAAGGGGCAGAGAAAAGGATGCAGGGTTCGGCAGACGTTTGGAGAAGGAATGGGAAAAGTGGCTAGTACTGTAGGCTGCTCTTCACATGGGGCAAAGCAGAAGAAAAGAGAAGTAGTGGAAGAGGGTGGGGGTGGAGGCACCAAGCTGTACAGAGGCACATAGGAGAAAGTGGGCACATTTGGCCTGAATAATGAGCTTGAATCAGGGAGAGGGGGTGGTAGTCCCCTGGGGTCACACACCCTGGTGGTTAGTCTAGCAGGGCAAAGGAAAAGCCTCATTGCAAGCGTCCCCAAATGTTGCTGTGACCAGTTACCTGCCTTCGGAGGTGTCTTGGGGGCAGGTTTCTTTTTCACAGTTGCATCACCTGAAATAAAGAAGTCTATAAGATATTTGCCATCAGGTCTGTTTTTTCACAAAGCTCCTGAATCCAAATGATTTGGGCATGTCTTGCCCACTGCCCCCTCATTCGGGGAGAGGCCCTATTCCAATATGTCTTTCTAGTAATCTCCTGCAGACAACTTCATGACCAACTATCAGTTAAAAGGACTTCTGGAGGTGTCCCTGGAGCCTCCGATGAGATGAAAATTCTCAAAAATGCTTAACCCCCCTTAGCCCCATTCAAAGATGATAAGCCCAAACTCACTCACTATTCTCGCACCCTAACTTTTGGGTAACTCTGAAAGGAAATTATGTCAGATAAACCAGCTAAAATTAGGCTTTGGTGTGGATCCGAGGGTCTCAGGCTTCCTTTGGGTCACAGACTGTGGACTGGTTGCTTTCATTTTTTAATGTTTGTTGAATGAATGAATAAATGAATGAATGAACCAATGGTTTCTTCCCTCCCACCCTCCACTTTCTCCAAAAAAATTTGAAGGAGAAAAATAACCCAAATAGACAAGTTTTGCAGCACAAATTTATTCATTTGGCAAATTACAATACGGTGAATATGTGAAAATATCCTCAGCTATCTTCATGGCTTGTTTTCTTACTTCTTTCAGGTCTTTGCTCAAAAGCCATCTAACCTATTTAACCAAATGAAATAAAAATCTATGATCATACAGACACCTGTATAAGAAAGTTTATAGAGGTTTTATTTATAACTGTCAAAAACTGGAAGTTCCCCAAATGCCCGTCGATTGGCAAAGGGATGAGCAAACTGTAGCACATCCACACAATGGAATACTACTAAAAAATTAAAAGGAATGAACTACTGATACACATGACAACATGGACGAATCTCAAGTGCATTATGTCAAGAGAAGTCAGACTCAAATGGCTATATACTATATCATTCCATTTATATGACATTTCTGGAAAAGACAAAACTATAGGGACAAAGAACAGATGAGTGGTTGCCAGAGGTAAGGGGGGGGAGATTGAATTGTTTTGAGGTGATGGAAGCATGTCTTGATTGTGCTGGTAGTTACATGCCTGCATAAGTTTGTTAAGACTCACAGAACTGTGCACTAAAAAGGGTGAATTTTCTGTATATAAATTATATCTTAATTTAGATCTTAATTTTAAAAGGTGGGGAAAAAGTCACCTAATCAATCAGATCTTCCCTAACCACCTATATCAAATAGCAAATCGCCGCCTCCAACACTCCCTACCACCCTTACCCTCTTCATTTTTTTCTATGGCACTTGTCACCATCCGACAAATTCCATATTTACCTGTTTATTTACTGCCTGACCCTCCCCTTAAAATGTAAGCTTTTTGAGGGTAAGGACTTTTTTGTTGTTGTTCACTGCCATATGCCCCAATATGTCTGGTACTCAATAACTATCTGTTGAATGAATAAGGTTAATATTAACTCAATTATTCATCCACACAGCTTCACGCCTGCAGATTACAGAGAAGCAGCACTGTGCCTTGCACAGGCAAGTTAGCTAAGGTTTTGGATCATCAGTTGTGAATATATAAAATGGGATGGGTCCTGCTTCCCACACAAATGCCTCAAGAGGATTGTTGTGACGAGGAGCTCCCCTTCCAGAAGCACCCTGAGATCACAGAGCTATTACAAGCTACATTTTAAGTCCTGCTCCTACCAAGTTCACCCTGGCTGTAAGCCATTTTTGAACTATCCATCCATCCCATAAAAAGTGAATCAGTACATAAAACTAAACTGGGTACTGAGGGGGAAACTAAACAAACGTAGTACTCAGGGCTTGTCCTCAAAGGCTTAAATGTCAACATGTGTGGTTTTCAGGAAAAACTTTTTTTTTTTCCATAAAGGACATTTATGGGACAACCAGCAAAACTTTAATGAGGTCTATAGATTAGATAGTAGTATAGTATCAGTGTTATTTCCCAATTTTGATCACCAAACTATGGTTTTATGAGAGATTGTCCTTGTTTTTAAAAAATACACACTGATGCATTTAGGGGTAGAGTAGCATCATGTTTGCAACCTTTTTTCAAACTGATCACACACACAAAAAAAATACAGATGTATTACATACAGAGAGGGAGAAAGGGAGGAGGGAGAAAATATATAATAAAGCAAATGTGGTAAAATGTTAATATTTGGTGCATCTGGGTGACAGGTATATAATAATTTATTTGCACTATTTTTGCAACTTTTCTATAAATCTGAAATTATTTCAAACTAAAAGTTTTCAAAAAAAGAGAAAGATGTGTTATCCAGCCAACACGATGTGGTTGTTCAAACGAAGGAGAAAGAGAGAACCCTGTAGGTTGAGGAGATGGTCAGGAAAGGCTAAGAGATAAAACACAGAGTGGTG
The DNA here is from genome assembly GCA_029593785.1 of Cabassous unicinctus. NCBI lineage: Eukaryota > Metazoa > Chordata > Mammalia > Cingulata > Chlamyphoridae > Cabassous > Cabassous unicinctus. Next base: position 24,526 of record JAQZBX010026893.1, read on the forward strand.
GATTGAATTGTGCACCCCAGTTTGGATGTGTTCTTGGTCTTGGTTCACATTCTGGTGGGTTTGGATCCATTGTAAATAGAGCTCTTCAAGATGTTACTTTAGTTAAGGTGTGGCCCAACTGAATCAGGTTAAACTTTAATCTGGATGACTGGAATCCTTTATAGGTAGAATGAAATTCACTTGGAGAGAGAAGCCAGGAGAAGCCACCATGTGCATTTCTGTGTGACAGAAAAGCCAAGGACCAAAGATCATCCACAGCCAACAATCTTGTGAAGAAAGCATTGCCTTGCTAAGGCCTTGATTTTGGACTTCTTTTAGCCTCAAAACCATGAGCCAATAAGTTCCCATTGTTTAGCCAAACCCATGGTATGGTATTTGTTTTAGCAGCTGGGAAACTAAAATACATGGGATGGGCCTTAAAGCTAGAGAAGACCTAGAATGGATGGGAGGAGGAAGAAAAGCCCATAGGTCAGAACAGACGGTGGCTCAGAGTTGAGAATCAGAGTGATGGTTGGTAGAGATGAGGTTGGCCAAAGCATAGGGCTCGTATCAGAGAGCAGTGGTGTAAAGAAAGTGTGACTACTTAAAATGGAATAAAATTAGAAATTCAGCTTCTCGGTTACACTAGTCACATTTCAAGTGCTCGAAAGCCACACATGGCTAGTGGCTACCATACTGGACAGTGCACATATAGAACACTGCTGTATGGGACAGCACTGGTCTATGCTGCCAAGTTTGAGAGTTAGGCCTTTGTCCTGAGGGAACAAGGAGTCCCCATAACAGCAGTCAGATTGGGCTAGAGGACCTCTATGGGTCCTTCCAACTCTTAGCAGGAAGGGACATCCATTTAGGAGGCTATAATCTTAGAAGGCACTGATCAAGGCCCAGCCTTGATAAAGGCAGCTGAAAGGAAGGTACAAATGAGACAGAAGAATGGTTAAAAGGATTTAGGGGGCTGAACAAAAGGGAGGTAGCAAAGATTACTTTGAGATTTCTTGCTTAGAAAAGTGGGGCAACTTGTATTGATGGAATATGGAATTTTGGAGTATAGGATGGGGAGCCTGGTTTGGTCCTGTGAGAGTTGGTAGATGAAAGAATTTAATCTGTATGTAGGCTAGAAGCCCAGATTGAGAATTTCAGAGAAAGGCTGGGGTAGGGAGGGGGCTGTGAGTGAAGGATATCAGAATCAAACATGGAATTTTCATGGAAACTGTGAGGATGGATCAGGTCTTTGGGGAAAGGAACGCAATGAAAGATGAGAAGGGGCCAAGGTCTGATCCCAGGCAATGCCCACCGTGAGGAACTCGGAGAGGGGAGAGGGGCTGTGGAAGGATCCAGCAAGGGAGAAGAAGGACTGTGCATGCTGCCTTGGGGGAAGGAGGATGAGCATTAGGGAGTGGACTGTAGGGGTCGCCAGCACCAAGAATGGATGAGGTTTGAGAGGGCAGGCTCAATGGAACCATGGGGAAATTCTCGAGGAAACAGGTGGGGGATCAAAATCAAGATTCTAGAGGTGAAAGGACAAAGAGAAACATGGTGACAGAAGAACACCTGTCAAGCTAAGGATTCTTCCAAGGTAAGAGAGAAGAATACGGGTTTGAAAGCAGAAGGTTGGGACTTAGTGGATAGGGAGAGCCTGAGGATGCCAGAGGGAAAGACGAGCATGGAAAGATGAATCCCCTGGGAGGAGAGACAGCATGAGCTCTGGGATGCCAATGACTGGCTGAGCCACAGAGCCCAGACTGTAGGGAAGGGAGAGGGCACCACTGGAGAAGAGAGGTCCACAGGGAAGAAGAAAGGGCTTCTGTAGTATCAGGATCTGATCTCCTCTGGAGAGGTAAAGCCAGCTGTGCAGAGGAGCTGTGTGGAGGGCTGTAGATGGGCTCCTGGGGGGCCGGGAAAGGGGTCTGACAGTGGCTGGGGTGGGGTTCAGGGAGCCATACTTGGCAGCTCTGGGTAAACAATGTGGTTAGAAGAGAGTCCAAACTAACATCTATCTTCTTGTGTTACAGTTAAATAGGATTGAAGGCCACATTTTTTATAAGTTTGTTCTGTCGGTGGAGCTTCTGCTATTTGAATTGGTTAGCATTTGAAATTGGTTTAGCTCCTATCAGTGGAAACAATTTTAAATGTTAACAAGGTTCCATATGCTATTCTATACATATTTTATATGACCATCTGCTGAAATCCATTAATTGTGCTCCGGGCTTACAGTAATTGTTTTCCTGGGAAAGCAGAGTCACTTGATTCTGAAACCTGGTCTCATCCTTTTTCTCATTTGACTCTTACACCAACCAAACACAAGCAGGGTGCCTTGCATTGTTTCCATTCTACGAAAAAGGAGATGGGTTCACATAACAGTCAGGTGACTCACAGGGTTCAAAAAGCAAGATGTGGCCGAGCTAGAAATAGGATGTATGGCTCCTGACTCCCAGCACAAGGCTGCTTTTTTCCAGTGTGCAAAACCAAACCAGGATCTTCTCCCCAAACCTGTTCCTCATCCTTTTTTCTCCTAAGCCCCCTTCCTGCCCACAAGCATCATTAACATCTCTTAATTCCATCTACTAAATACCTCCTCAGTCTGCTACTTTTCCACATCCTCACCATCACCACTCTAGTCCAAATTGTACCACCTCCTAAGCCTCTGGTCTGCCATCCCCACCTCTAATACATCCATTCATTTTATCAAATGAAAATCTGATGTCACTCCACTGCTTAAATTCTCTAATGGCTGCCCACTGCCACTTAGGATCAAGACCAAAACCTTACTGATTTGTCTCCAGCTTTCATCTCCAGCCCTCTTTCTTGATGCTTCCTCTTAGGGAAATCCCCATCCATGCCCCTAATAATCAATCAATGGTCCTCAAAATTTTACATCACCTGGAAAACTTGCTAAAAATACTGATTCTTGCACTTCCAGGTGATGCTGATGCTACTGGTCCAGGCACTATGTTTAGGGTAGTGCTGCTCTCTATTATACATGGAATGTTTTTCTGTTTCTGCTGTACAGGCTCTTGCCTCTAGCTCTTTGCATATGCTGGTCCCTCTTTCCATGGCTGACTGTTGCACATTCTTCAGGCAGGTCTCAGCTCATGCATCACTACTGCCAGCCTGGGTTTCCTGTCCCTGCTCAGTGGTTCTACCACAGCATTCATCACGAAGCACTGCAATTGCAAAACGTCTATCCCCAAAACACACACCATGGTAAGTTCCCAGAGGACAGGAATAGGTTCTACCTCATTCATCTTCTGTATCCCCAATGCCAAACACAGTTCCAGCAGGTGCCTGATAAATAGCTGTTAAAGAAATGAGTGGAACCCCTATGGATTTCTGTTAACATGGGAATTCTTAAGGAACACTCGACTCCATGCCCAGGCTCTGATGCTGAGAGATACAGTCCTGGGACTTGAATCCTTGTGCAACTTTCCAGGTGAAAGGAGATGCCTCCTTGTTCTGCCATCTCCCAGAACAAAGCTGAGCCTTTTCTCCAAGATAGGAGACAGAGGCAGGAAGAAGTGAAGCAGCCCATTAAAACAGCATGAATCAAAGAGTCAAATTTGGAAGGGTCCTGGGACACTGAGGAGGCCAGTCCCCTAATTGTCTGGGTGGCCCATTTTTGCTTCTCCCTCAGCCTGTCCAAGCCTTAGCCTCAGTCCTGGCCCGGAAAACTTTCTTTCTGCCCTTGGAGGGAGGAGGTGAGTACTCTGCAGAGGTTTCCAGACTTCTCCATCTGAAGACACACGAGTGCCTCTTTCCCCTGACATCTGTAAATCAGCAGGGCAGAGACTGGAGCAAACATTTGGGAGATGCTTACAGAGCTTGAAGGTGGGTCTCACAGAGTCAAATGGGCCTGAGATCATGGAAAGCAAAGGGAGAACTGGAGAACTAGAGTTAACAGGCTCTGGTACACGAATGTCCCTGGGTCTCTGACTCTCTGGGGACATTTCCCTTTTTAGGTAGTTAACTTAAATGTCGGGCTTTTTTTGACTCACCATGATGTCTTCAAGGTTCATCCATGTTGTAGCAAGTACCAACTCTCATTAACTTTAGTGGCTGGATAATATTCCATTATATGGCTCTACCACATTTTGTTTATCCATTCATCTGTTGATGAAAACTTGGGTTGCTTCCATCTATGAGCAATTGTGAATAATG
>JAQZBX010026894.1:0-28682 GCA_029593785.1 Cabassous unicinctus
CTACAGTTCACATCACAGACCACACTCTTTCCCATCCAGTTCTGCATGGTATATTCTGATGGAAAGTGGCCTACATTTGTCGCTGCTTCGCCACTCAGGACAACCCCCAAAGTCCCAAAAAAGCCCGAGTATTTCAACTGCCCCTCCTCTCCCTGCCCCAAAAATGTCCAGTGGCCACCGGCTCCACCTCACTGTTACAATTTCTTCCATTGCTTGAATCATAGTATGTCAACAACAGCACTCCTAATACTTTTCTAACAAAGAGCCCTGCATTTTCATTTTGCAATGGGTCCTGCAAATTACCTAACCAATCTTGCTCTTAAGAGAACCAACTTTCACTCTCAAAAGTGTCCCGGTGTGGGGACAAATTTCACAATGTCACTCTTCTGATCATACCTACCAGAACCTTTCAAAGCTCACCATGCAGTTTTTGCTTTGTTGACTGAAAAATACGACAGCCCGGCTTACTCTTCCGTGGCAGACTATGCAGCCTGTTTCAGTCACCAAGCACACTCATACATTCACGGTTAGCAGTTTCCATCATAAATTCTCAAACACACCTCCACCCGATATTTCCTCCAGCAAGAGCCAGCCTTTGCTACCAGGGAAATGGCCATGATCTCCCATAGAAAAGGGACAGCAGGGAAATAAATGTCTTGCAAACATGTAAAGGACAAGGAGGTATGTATGGTTCCCCTAAACCAGGGTTGCAGATTGAATGCTTCCATGGGTCATGCAGGTAGCTTAAATGAGTATTGCTTCTGGTTATTGAGACAAGAAGAAATGCTAAGAACTGTGACGAGCTGAAGAGCACTCATCTCTCAAAATGCCAGTTGCTATTCAATTTTAACTTAGGCCCAATGTTATCAGATATTCTGATTTTTCAAAAGACAGAAATCTGGACTTTTTGTGAAATCTCCCATTTTAAACATTGGAAACTAATTTAATGTTTTTTTTGAAATATGATCGGAGCCAATACCTTGTAGAGTCACCAAACAAACATGCCAGGGTCTGCATGTATCAGCTTACAAGACTTGCCTTAGAATCTTTGGTAATCTGAACTCCTTTTCCCTGGTCTGGCCATTTGAGACATGGGCCAACGTTTCCTTGGTTTCTGAAGTTGAGCTAACAGATAACTTTGCCCCTCCCCCTTGTTACAATGGGCACGACTTGTATTTCAAGCTTGGACAGGTCAATGAATATTTATTTGCACAAGAACCTATAAAGTGACAAATTTCCAGTTCTACAGAAACTATCGACTTGATTCCTCCCCCAAATGTTGAAATCCTCATAGTGACCACCATCCTGGCACCACCCCCAATTGCCCTCTCTAGGCTGCACCCCGGTTGTCAGATGCTGGTCATGTCCAACACTAACACCAGGAAGAAAGGAAGCACGCAAGGCAAAGCATGTCTGGTGGGGCAACCACATGCTGGAAGCCCTTTGAATGATTCCTATGGTATTTTTAAAACGACTAATTCTGGTTAAAATCATAAATGGTGTCTGATCGGATGGATGGATATTTGGGATTATTGCTTTTGTCTTCTGCAAACCTCTAGGAGGAACAGTGACTCCACGTGGCTTGAAGGGGAGGGGCCAGTTCCACGCGCACATCTATAGCTAACGCTCAAGAACCGGTGTGCGCAGCAGGAGCCAGCAAGCTCTAGCCCCCGGGCCAGATCCTGCCCGCCTGGTTCTGTATGGTCCAGAACTAAGAATGGCCTTTACCTTTTGAAAGCAGAAAAGAAACCAGGAAGACGTGGACGAAGAGGCATAAGGAAGGGAGAGGGCGTAGAAAGGAGGGGGAGAGGAGAAAGGAAGGGGAGGGCCAAGGTGAGAGTAAGATGGGAGGAGGAGATGGAGAGGAAGGAGAAAGGGGGAAGAGAAGGACAAGCAGTCCCACAAGCCTACAATATTTACTGTCTTGCCCTTTACAGAAAATGCTTGCTGACCCCTGGCATAGACGAATAAGTCGCTTGTTCCCTATCTTCTCACATAGATTAAAAATTGCAATGAATTGATTTCCTTCATGGCTCAATACTCATCACCAGTCCCATATCTATCCTCTTTGCCGTGATTGACCTTGGGAAAACCGTATTACTGACCAGGGTCCAGGTCAACTGGCTGCACCCATGATCCTCTGCTCTCAGGTGAACGTCTTTGATTGAGGAAATGTTCATTGTCATGAATTGTCTTGTTACCATCAGGCTTTCAGTTTACACCTACTTACGGAGCCACAGTCTTGAATATTATAAACAAAGCTGTAACCTGTTGGCAACTTCCATTTTGTTTCCTTTTCCTGTAGAGGCCCAGCCCTGAGCTAAATAACCATGAGTGGATTACAGGAGCTGACAGCTCTAGGGAGGAATTTTATAAAGTAAAGCAACATTTAATCATCAGGTGAAAGGCCTATTAAAACACACCACTGCACACTGCAAGTTATTATGTTGCTATAAAGCACTGAAAGTGAAGTGTTTGGAAAACGACAGTTTTTTCCTAATTTTTAAAGAAGAAACCGAGTTTCATTTGCATCTATTCTGTCTGAATGTACAGTTTAGTCTGTCTTAAATGTCTACTATTAAATTTAGGTTAATATAGAATTTAGCATCTTCTACTAATCTCTAAAGAATTTGTGATGAACACTTTGCAACTTAATTTCAAAACTTTAACTCCAGTTGAGTATAGCATGATGGTTAAAATGTGAACCCTGGAGCCAGCAGCCACCTGGGTTTGAATCTTGGCTCCAGCACTTCCTAACTTCAAACTCCTTAGTTATAAAAACGGGAAAACAGTACGTGCATCAACAGAGTCATGTTGGAGGTTAAATGCTAATACTTGGAATAGTGCCTGGCACATAGTAAGTTCTCAATAAATGTTAGATACTATGTCATCTTCACTTTGCATGGCAGCAGCATGTAACTACCTCAGCACATCCTAAGACTCAGCTCAGGCAGAACCTTCTCTACAAAGATGTTCTTGCCACTTGACATAGACCCTATTGCTAGCACCTGAAATTTCTCTATCAAGCTTTTAGTCTCAACCACATATATATTTTTTTAAATCATTAATTTTCATCATGCATTTTAACATAGTGATAGTGGAAAAATCCTCTCTCCATCACCAGTTGCATCAGTTCAATTTGTCATATGCCAGAAGATCAACTACTCTTTCCATTAATATAAAAAGAATTATATAGCCATGAGTCAAAACAAAATTACATGGAAGGGAAGACGTAAAGTAAAATATGAAAGTCCCCCTCCCAGACCCTCAAACCATAATCTTGTTCCCCAAAGGTTACCAACATTAACACTTTCATTTGCATCCTGCCCAAAGTAAATGTTCGGTGCTTACAAAAGCTTGCAAGAATATGTCATATTCTGCCTTATAATTATTCACTTATTTTGATTGTTGTCATGCTCTTTAAACTGCCTCATATAATTCCTGTAACATGGTATATCATAATTTATCTAATCTGTCCCTTTTTGGTGGACATGTAAGCTATTTCCAGTTATTTCTGATATTACAAATGAACTTCTCAAAAGTGGGACTTTGTCTTCTTCACGGTTGTTTCCCCAGCACTGTGTACAGTGCCTGGTGGCTAGCGGGGCTCAGCAAACATTTATTATAAAGAGGAACATGAGAATAAAGGAATGACTTCTTCTAGGAGCACATCATCTTTGTGAGCACATCATCTTTGCTTCTGCTAGTGGATTGTGAGAGTAAATTATTAGAAGCAATGTTGCTAGGTGGAGAGATGTGTGAATTTAATTTTGATAAGGACGGACATTTTGCCCTCCAAAGAGACTGTAAGCAAATTAAACCCACGGGTCTATATTGTTGAATGTTTTGAGGGGCATACTTCATAACTGCTTACCTAAATTCTAAGCTCCTTGAAGGATACAGAAGAGGCTTTCAATGCATTGTTTTATGTTCTCCAGAAGATCTGTCATGTTTTGTATTAGATAGGTGTTCAATAAAAGTTTTTTGGATGACAATTAATATACAGGATATAAAAAGGGTTTATTTGGCAGATGAAAGATGCCAACTGCTTTAAGCAGTACATTAAAAAAGATAAGTTAAACCAATTAACCGGAATCTATAAATAGTGGATAGAAGAAGAGATAAAAACTGATTGGGGGGGCAGGTAGATAGGAAGTGGGGGCAGTTAGAGAAGATTATGTAAAGACTCCAGCATGCAATGAAATGGATTGTATGGTTTGATGCCTTCTACATATAAAAAAGGTGCAGCATATTGCTTTTAAAATTAGGTTGAATTTAATTCAGTCTTAAAGATTATGAAGTAACGCCCCTTCGATTAAACTATCTTCGGAGGTAAACCAATCAATTAAACAACAGTAATGCCACAGAGCAGTTGAGATTTAACTCTGAGGCCCGCGTGCAGTCAGGGCTGGGACCTGAACACACCCTCAGTGGAGCCCACCCTGACTCCCCCACCCCCACCCCCAGGGAGCCTGATCCACCCTGAGGCTCTCAGCTTGAAGGAAACTCTAAAAATGACAGGCCCAGTGGTGGTATGAGGAGCATCCCACACACTGCCGCTCCTTATTCCAAAATTAGACTTTGTCATAGACACTGAGCTCAAAGGGGCAAAAATAGCTGCCTGAGGGGCACCCGGGCTGTCCCAGCCGTCTTCCTGCAGCTTCTCCAGCAAGGCAGCTGGCAGCTGGCAGGCAAACAAGTTCTTACCTTCCCAGCTCATTCAACAGTCAGCCGCCTTCTGAAGCTCCACGTCCACCCCCAACCTCTTCCAGCATCCCCGATGGAGTGAATAATAGCACAGTGAACTTAAAATGTGGGTAGATGGTGGAGGAATTAGAAGAATGGTAAGAAATAAGACGCTATATGGTGCCAAAACTACCAAAAGAAAAGGAATTTCTTTCACAGTGATTTTTTTTAGGTAGGCAGTAAGTTGAGAGATGTTTCTGAAAGATACCATGACAGTCAGGGCAATTTGAAAACAGAGTTCTCAGTGGGGACATAAAGAAGGAAATTTAGCTTCTAAATCCATAGAGTGAGCTATAGTTGTCAAGAGGTAGGGCTTTCAGAACCAGCCTCAATCCTGGCTCCAGTAGTAATGAGAGAAGCAGTTTTCTTATCTACAATACAGGGACAGTAGTTCCTTCCAGGTCAAGGGTCATTCTCAGCGTCTCCCATTCTAAGTCCCACGGGGGCATGGACCTAGCCTACCTACCATGTACCTCCTAAACATGACAGAACAAAAACAGGTCCTCGGTACATTTTGAATGAACAAATGAATGAGAATGAGTGAATCATCTACCTCACAGAGTTATTGTGGTGATTACAGAAAAAGCACATAGGTGATGGCCAAGAAATCAATGGCACTATCATCAAAACACCATAAATTTGGAAAAAATACAAAAAAGGTAAAATCAAAACACTAAATAAGTGTCATTCCAGAAGTTTGCGTGGTGCAGTGGACGGACTCTAAGTCAGCCCCCTCGATCCCTCTCTCCACTTGGTGTCCACACCCCTGTGCGATTCCTTCTCCTTGCGTGTGACTTGGCCTCTTCCATGATCACAGCGCACAGGACTGTGTCCGCCGCCTTCTGAGGAGCTCTCTCTTGCCAGCCCTGATGAAGCAAGTGGCTGTGCTGGGGAGGTCCATGTCACAAGGAACTGAGGCAGCCTCTAGGAGCTGAGGGTGACCTCCAGCTGACAGCTGGCAAGAAACCGAGACCCTCAATCCGACAACCCAAGGAACTGAATTCTGCCAACAACACGTGAGCTTGGGAGTAAAGCCTTCCCCAGTGTAACCTAGAGGTGAGACTGGAGCCTGGCTGACCACTGCATTGCACCCTTTTGAGAAACTGAAGCAGGAGACCATGCCAAGCTAAGCCACATCAAGACCCCTGATCCACAGAAACTATGAGATAATAAATGTGTGTTGTTTTACTGTGCAAAGCTACAAGCTTTCATGGCTTCATGGCAATAGGAAACTAGATGTTAGTGGCCCCAGCCTGGGCGGCAAATGCCCAGAGAAGGCCACCCTTGCTGAAACACCAACAGGGAGTGGTGGGGACTGTGGAGAACTGGAGATCCTGTTCTAGAGAGGGCAGGTGCAATTGGGCGTATTTAACTGTTGCCATACAGTGTTGGCTGAGCTTGTCACTTTTCAGGATAATCTGGAATTCTCAGTTTTATGGGAAACCTCTTTAAGTGCTGGCCACTAATCTGGAATTTTTAAAACCAGAGTGGGACAATCTCATGCAGACCAAAGAAAACATGTCTGGGTGCTAAATCCAGGGATTAAAGTGGTGTTTATCTTGGCACACCTGCTTCAAATTTGGGCCCCCTTACTTCCAAGCTGGGTGACCTCGGTTTTAGTTCAGAGGGTGTAAACAGAATATCTTTAAAAGATTGTCTGGTATAATTGATACTATTATTGTATTAGTTTCCTATGGTTGCTGTAACAAATCACTCCAGCTTGGTGGTTTAAAAGAACACACATCCATTCATTTATAGTTCTGGAGGCCAGAAGTCCAAAACAGGTCTAGGTGAAAGCAGTGCTGGTTCCTTTCTGGAAGCTCTAGGGGAAAATCTGTTCCCTTGTCTTTTCCAGCTTCCAGAGGCCACCTACAGCCTTTGACTCATGGCCCCTCCCTCCATCTTCAAAGACAGCAGCGTAGCATCTTCAAATCTTTTCCTGCCTTTCTGCCTCCACTGTCATATCGCCTTCTGTCTCACTCCAGCTCACCTGTGTGCCTCTTAGCAGGACCCTTGTAATTATACCATTGAGCCCACCTGGGTTATCCAGGATACTCTTCTCCTGGAGATTATCTTGACCACATCTTCAAAGTCTTTTGCCATATAAGGTAACAGGGATTAGGACAGGGACTTTTGGGGGGGGGGGGAGTTATGCATTATTTAGCTGACCACAATGATGATGGTGGTGGTCATCTGGCCCACAATCCTCTTCATTATGAACGTTAGGATTTAGGGCCACAAGGCTGATTCCAATCAACTCACTCAGGGCTGTAACTTCAGACTGGTGTGAAACTTCAGACTTCGGTCTGTAGATGCACTGGTGGGAGTTTTACATCAGCTGCACCTAATAATGGGTTAGGGCTTCCTAATGATGACGTTAAGACTGGAGGTGGGCATCACCATCTTCCTCCAATTGCAATCTTGGCCATCTCTGAGAGGCAAGCCAACGGTGCCATCAAGGCAATTCCAAGTTGAGAATATAGCTGGATCTGAGTGAATCTATTGTTAATAACCTCGGGATGGGAGGCCAACAGTGGTGTCCTCACTGGTTTTATTTTAATATGGCATCTCTTTTTTCACCTAATCTGGAATTGATTAAAGTAGACAGATTTTAAGCTTTTCCTAGTACCCAGGATAGATTCCTTGAGATGCAGATCCTATTTTGAAGCTTACTCATTTCCATCTAATAGGATGTTGCTGCTTGAAAAATCAGTCACTTTCTAAAACTCATTAAACATACAGCAAGTTAAGAGCAAATGCCATTATTTTCTAGTTAAATTTGCAAAGAAATAATTTGAACAAATTACTCATATTTCTGATTAATTTTTAGTGGAAATAATGAGGAGGTTGTAAATGGGAAAACATGTGCTTGCAAGCCCTACCTGTCAAGCACAAACCAATTCCTGCCTACCGATGGCTTTATAACTTGGAAAATCTTCAGCTGCATAAAGGAATCTAATAGGAAAGCTACACAATTCTAACATAACTTGTAGCCCTATAAATTTTAAGTGACTTGAACTCTACTTTGCAACTTCTATCATCGATCTATCTATCTATCTATCTACCTACCAATCTATCTGTCTGTCTTTATATCATCTATCTATACTGAAATACCCAGAATTGGTGACGATATGGGGAAATGGATACCAAGACTATACTAGTTCAAAAAGAAAGTCTTCCTGGAGGGCTATATGGAAAGAAAAGCAAAATCGTAAAAGTGTCCATACAATATAATATTATAGACCCACGAAATATCATGCTGCAGATGACTATTTAATGCAGCAGAAATATGTTGATGTTATGTTGCATTTTCTAAGAGGTTTGTCACAAGCAGTGTGTTCAATATACTACACACATAGTTGAAATATTGGAAAGATATGCACTCAGAAGTTAGCAATAGGCATATTTCCTGAGTGGCTGGTCTAGGGGTGACTAACTTTGATATTTTGTATTTCTGTGTTCTCTGCATTTTTCCAATTCCTTTTGAAAATAAGGAAGTAACCAACATGTTTGCTAACAACAGCTGCAGGTTTATTTCTGATTCCTTACAAATTATCCGTTATGTCATTCCCTACTCCTTCTCAATCTTTCCTTTGGTTCCATTCTACTTAGCCACTCAGAGAAATGGAGGAGGTGTAGATGAAAACTGGTGCAGTTGTTGCTGAATAATCACCTGCTTCATCCATTTCCACCAGCCATTGTCAGGATCAGTGTGGACCAACTAGACTGCGAACTAATGATGTCTCAACTCTCAATAACAGTGATAAAAACAGTTGTCTTGAACTGAAATTTGTTGTATAGTGGGTTCTGTGCTGAATGCCTTGTGAGCATTTCTTACTTAAACCTCAGAAGAAGCCTTAAAGATAAATCTATTACAGTTGTCGTTTTTCAAAGGAGGAAACCAGAGGTTAGAGAACGTTCCTCTTCTCCACACAGCTGAAGTGTGGCAGAGTTAGTACTGGATCTAGGTCTGGCTCCATGGGCACAATTTGATGGCAATGTCCTTTATCTCTGCAGGCCTCCAGAGCACACCATCACTGCCACCTCCAAAACTGCACCTACATTTACAAGACAGTCCTACTTGCTCGTGAATGCTCAGATCAGCTCTGGCTCACAGGGAGCAGGGGTTGGCGAGCTATGGTCCTCAGGCCAAACCCAGCCTGCTGCCTGTTTCTGTATGACCTACGAGCTGAAATGGTTTGCACATGTTTAAATGGTTGGGGGGAAAATCAAAAGAATAATATTTTAATTTCAGTACCAATCAGTAAAATTTTATTGGGACATAATAACAACTATTTGATTACATATTGCCGATGGTTGCTCTCTATGCAGAGCTAAATAGTTATGACAGAGATCATATTAGCCTGCAAAGCCTAAATTATTTACTACCTGGCACTTTACAGAAAAATCTGTGCTGACTTTGCTCTAAAACCCCAGAGGATAATCATCCGGTGCTCCTCTGGAACCAGGTTATATTATTGGCATGCTTTTCCCCCTTGTTAAAAATACAACTACCCACATGTTTAAAGGATAAATTTTCCAACAACCCTATCTTAACATTTTAAACCAGCTCCTTTTGATTTTGCATATTTCCTTCCAGATGTAAAGTTATAGGCATGCATTTGCAGCCACAATGCATGATTTGCTATTATTTAACTGGTATGCATTCATTTAAGATTTCACAAATCTACTCTCCTTAAAGAAGAAACTCAAGAATCATGCTACTAAAATCCCTAGCACAATGCAATTAACAGAGATTAGTTCCCAGAGAGTGTTTATATATACTCACGTGTAATTGAATTTGTGGCATCTTTATCCATCAATGTTTATTAAGGTTTATCAATCAGAGATCGTAAATGCAAGGCTATGGGCTGCAAGTTATTTGCAGACATGTGTTCTTTGGTCCACAGAGGTGTTTTTTGTCATTGTTGTTTTAATTGGCATTAATTTTCAACAGTCACAAACTGGAAAATATTATTATTTTCAAAGCCTTGGCTTCTCTTTAAAAACCAAGAGATCTACCTACACATAGCCTACACTCTCACATCAATAGTTGCCTAGTTGTGAGCTTTTGACATTTCACTCCAGTTTCGCCTCAGCCCTCTTCTCTTATTTACATTTTCTCTCTGGCTCATGTTGGCATTCAATATTACCACTTCTGATCTAGCTGTAAATACATATCCATATGTAGATAATCTACATAGTCATGTCTATAGAAGTCTTTATACATCCAGATTGATTTTAATGCAGATATACAAGCACAATAATTGAATCACAAAGTAGATAAATGATGAGGGAAGTATGGTTACGGTGTTACGCAATTGGCCACTTACGGTTTTCCAAGGGGAACAATGAATTCAAGTAATACATTGTTAAGCGTAGAAATAGACCATCTGCTGATTCCCAGATTACATTCTACAGTCGTATACACTGAGTCATACGGAAGAATTTCCAAACGTACCATTGAATTTTTCACGCTCTGTAGCAAGTGCTCATGCTGCTCAGCTATGGCCAGGGCAGCAGAGTGGACCTTCTGATAGATGGCCTCTCCATCTCGCGTCTGAAAGATAAAGAGCCCTTCGCCGGTTTCACACATCCTGTGAAAACAAAAACAAAAAGCTTCTAAAAATCCAACTTCTAGAAGGCTGATGCCCTGAGAGCCTGGAATATTCTCCACGAGGCTGTGCCCGCGTTTGTTTTTAAAAAAATAAGATTAGGATTCTTGGTCACATTAGCTAAAGAAAGTTAACTAGAATAGAAAAATTCACAGTGTGCTATTAATTGTTATTAATAAGAGCAGGGAACCAATCACACTAGGCTAACACAGTGAGTCAAAAAGCAAAGAAGAAGGTTTCTTGATGTTTAATATAATTCCTATACCTCACCTTGCTACTCCCAAAAGACGTAGACCTGCACAACTGCATTTCCTGTCACAGTCCATGGATACCTTGTCATCAGAAACCATGCCATCCAGCTCAGAGGGGAAAAGGGGCTTCCTGGTCTCTCAGGTTCTGTCCTAACTTTCCTTAGACAGTGGCTTGCTCTCATTTCTAAATTCCACATCAAATTTGACTCCAGCTTCCTTTTTGTAATGAGCATGACCATGCTGCAACTGCTGTATGCAGCATGAGAAGTCCTGCAAGGAGAGCTGCATGTGTTTGGTAACAAATGTCAAGTGTGAAAAGACTACCTCAGACCATTATAAAATCAGAACTCAATCCCATTAAAAAGGGGGAGATTGGCACACAATTAAGCAAGAACCTAGTAAATGCTTTTTAATTATGGAATATATTTCAGGCTTTTAAAGAATTTGGGCAACATCATACGCAGGGGCATTTGAAAAAGCTTTGATTTTTGATACATTTGTCAATGAAAAACTAAGAGGTAGTTTTTGTTTGATTGATTTTTGTTTTTCTTTAAAGAATCTGATTATTCTAAGACATAATTCCACTCCTTCCAGTTCAGAATCGCTTGCTGAAAAATTGAATACTGATTCTAGTGCCTGATTTTTGCTCACATCTAAAGAATTCTTTAACACAACATGGGAACCAAGCAAATTTTTCAACCCAAACTACTGTTAGTTACTCTCTCTCCTCTGGTCTACGCTATTAATGCACAAAGCGAAGGAGAGTCATCCCCACCTACTTTTTGCACTTGGCACACACTACGGCCATCTGGTCGTTTTCTGCCTTTATGGCATGGCTTACGTAATCAAGCACAACCTGCCTAGCTTGAATTTCACTAAAAGGGCTATGCGAGAAGGAGAAATACAAATAATGGCTCTTTCGATAGGCTAAAAACTAGCTCATGAGGTCCATCATATGGCTTCGTGTGTTAAGTCATTCTAATCCAATGAAGAAGAAAAATGAAATTGAAAAGCGTTTTCACTCAAGCCCCACTTCCTTCCTAAATACTTCCTAAAACGCCTAAACACTCCCTGCTGTCTCCCTCCTATTTCACCCCCTACAACCTAGTTCTGCATGGTCATATGTTTTTGCACGTCTTTTTCCCTGTCAAATAGATAATCCCTGCTTTAAGTGGATGAAGTAGCCTTTTGTTTCCCCTGGGACTGAGGCAGGATTTACTTACTTATTTACTTACTTATTTGCCATCCTTGGTTCCAGAAAGGATGAAGGTGCCTGTTACTCAAATCACTGTGGGGTGATTGGTTAAATCACACCCTGCAGCTGTGCTTCTCAGACTCGCCACTCTAGTGCTTCTGATGGTTTTGTAACTGCCAGCCACGGTGAGAAATAACGTTTACACTGTTACCCAGGAAACCGTTCAGTCCCTCGTCTATTTGTATGTATCTATCTACATCATCTACCCATCATCTATGTATTACGTGCTCATATTTTCTATTCTATTTAGTTTTTTAATACTGGTGGCGAAACAGTTGATCTATATTATGACACACTCATTGGCAAGGCTGATTATTTGAAAAACACTCTTTAATCAATGTCCGCTTTTGATAAATATCATGAATCCACAAACCTTCCTTTAATGACATTTGAAACCTATAAAGAAATACTGTGATCAAAAATAAATGAAGTCAGGATGAAAAGGTTTTGGTAATGGATGGTAGTGATAGTAGCAAAGTACTGTAAATGTAATTAACACTAATGAATTATAGACTTGAAAGTAGCTAAAAGGGCAATTTTTGAGTTGTAGATATGTTACCATAATAAAAGGTTAAAATATAAATAAATAAAAACTAACTAAATAAATAAAAACAATGACAGGATCAAGTATTTTTTTGTCAAAGTACCCACACTCCCCTTGTTCCCACCTGCAGAAAACACACACACACACACTCACCACTTACACTAAGGACCAGGGTCACAATCTCAAGCTCCTATCAGGGGTCAGGCAGGGGAACTGAGTGGCTAAGTTGCCTGGGCCCACCACACAAGGAGCTGATGAGAGCCCAGGCCCGGTCCGTGGACAGGAGCCACCACCCAGTGCGCATCAGGCATCTGCATGGGGAATATGAGGCCAGTTGTTTAAGAGAAAGCCAGAAATCTTGATTTTGATGTGAAATCACCTGACTTTTCAAAGCTGGCAACTTATTCCATTTTTGTGGGGAACACATGCCTCTGTCGACCAGATCTGTCACCAGTCTGCGCTGTCTGATGAAGCACATTAAAGATATAGAAGCGGAGCGGAAATCAGGACTTTGGTTTGACTTTCCAGGATGTCTGCACTGCTCAGAAGCACGTGTCCTTCAGTCAGACAGCAGGAACCGGGAACGTGCCGAGGGACAACAACTGACCTGCAGATGCCCTTCCACGAGGTCTTCTGACCTTCTGTCTTGCTCATAACCCCTCCCAATAGCCATGTGTAGTAATGTTTCACAAGCAGCGTTACGACCCACTAACATGTAACTACAGGCCTTTACCAAAGTAAGATAGTGGGCTGACTCCCAAGGCAAGTAAGAAGAATATGAGAAAAAAATAAAAGAAAAATAAGAAAAGCACATCAAGCAGGCTAATCGTCGTTTTGACTTAATACAGCCGCCTCCTCAGATTAGGAGAAAGCACAATACAGATGGAAGATTTTCCAGTGGGTTTGCCCATGCTTGAATATTGAAATCCACATGTTTTGATTTTTTAAGATCCCAATTCCTTTCTTCCTCTTTACCCATTGATTTTTACCTTGGTCTCTTTTTAAGCATCCAAAGCCAACCCAAATGTCCCCGACACTCTTACTTTATGGCCTTACACAAAGAGAAGCCAGTAGATGGAAACCCAGAGAAGGCAAAAGAATGAATTTAAGTTTGGCCTTCCCTCCGTGCTCTGTGAAGTGTGGTGGACTGAATTATTGTATTCCCATTTAGACATGTCCTAATCTTGATCTGCATCCCTGTGGGTGTGAACTCATTGTAAACAGGGTCTCTTGAAAATGTCACTTTAGGTAAGGTGTGGCCAGCTGAATGAGGGTGGGTCTTAACCTGAGTTACTGGGGTCCTTTATAAGCAGAAGGAGTTCAGACATGGATGGAGAAGCCATAGGAAGGAGCTGGAAGCCAGCAGTCAGCAGGAACCCAGAAGAGAAAGGAGAGGGCATCACCGCGTGATGGGAAAGCCAAGGAACGCCGGGACTGCCAGCCAGGCAGAACGCTACGGCACTGAGAGGAAGCAAGTCTCCCAGCCAGTGCCTAGACTGGAACTTCCGGCCTCTGAAACTGTGACCCAATAAATCCCTGTTGTTTAAGCCAATCCATTGTGTCATATTTATCACAGCAGCCTGGCAAACTGAGACAAAAAGCAGTCAGGTATAAGAAAATTAAAAAGAGATTAAACTGGAAGTAGCGTGGGCCCTTCATTGAATATGACTGGTGCCCTTATAAGTAGAGGAAATTTGGACACCAGCTGAGAATCAGAGGGTAGAACAGCCTGTGTTGTCAGAAAATCACCACCAGGAATGGAAGAGAGGCATGACAGGTTCCAGACTTCTAGACTCCAGAACTGAGACAAGAAATGTCTGCTGTTTTAAGCCAACTGGTTTGTGCTACTCAGTTGTGGCAGTCCTAGGAAACTAAGACAAGGACTTAGAATAGGATTTGGCCTAAATTCAGTGCTCAATAAACAGCTGCAGATGAATTATGAAATAATAGGCGGTGTTAGGAAAAGAGTGACAGGGAACCTCATCCAAGCTGCCTTGAGCAAGTCTTATTTAAAATGAGAACTCACTGAGCCATTCGGCAGTGGTTTGGAAGAAAAAGCTGGACGAAGCACCCAGTCAGAAGAACTGCATCTATAAAGCCTTGAGGAGGATGAAGTCCAGTGTCTCCAACCTGCTGGGGAGGAGCAGGATGAGGGGCAGCTGAGCTACCTCAAAGAGTCACTACCTAGACTCTAATTTTTCATGGGATTTGGATGTCCAACTGGTACAAACTTTGAGAAATGGCATATCACATCAACATATTTTACTGGAAAAATACTAACTGAATTTACGAAAACTAAAATAAATTACTTCATGTTGGATAGTCTTAATAAGTAGACTTATGACATAAAAGTAACTCGGTGAATCAATAAGTTGCATGATGTATGATGTATTTTGTGCACATGTGTGTGTTCACACTACTGGGACATTTGCTAAAAGCAGTAGGCATCTGCTATTATTAAGTCAATGTTGAATTTTACATTTGATGGCATATTGTAATTGAAGGACTTAAGGTACTTGTCACACCTACCATGAAGCAAAGCATAACAGCTGCTGTAAAGGACGTAAATGAAGAAAAAGATGTGGATTTTTTTCTTTGAGGAGTTTACAATGTATTTGGCTTTAGAGGGCAAAACTTGCACATGTGAAAAGATCCAAGAATAAGATAACGGCTGAATGAGCCACATTGACCAGAGGGGCAGTTAAGGAGAAAATGTCTATGTGGGAGCAAGGGTGTATAGCAGCAGTAGATAGTAAAACGGGGATTAGGAAGCCAGAAAACTAAAGGAAACCGACCAGAAACACCTCCCAGAGAGAGATGCAAAATCAGGAGGAAGAAAACTGCAGAATGATGTGCCACACTAATGGAAGATGTTTATGTGGGAGGTTATGGGAGGCGTGGGAGGTGGGGAACATGGGAATCCCTGTGATTTCTGTGTAACATTTATGTAATCTAAGCATCTTTTAAAATATTAAATATATATATATATACAGCTGCAGAAATCCTCAATAAAATACTAGCAAATTGAAAAAAAAAAAAAATAGTGAGAACAAGTGGAGCTGAGACGGAAATGTACCTGCCACCCCAGCCCACTCCAACCCCCGTGGCTATGGCAATACGCTTCCCTGCCTATGCTGGTGACACTATGACACAAACACACAGCACACATGACACATGAAATAAACAATTAGAGGCTTACCCACATGCCATCTAGTAGCTCCATTTTAAGGCACAATCTGGAGAGTTGTTTGTTAGAAGTTTGTAACATAGAACCATCGGCACTACTAAGATTTGGGGCTGCACAATTGCCTGTTGTGGGCAGCCATTCTGCGCATTGCAGGGTGTGTAGTAACATCCCTGGCCTCTACCAGCTAGATGCCAACAGCACCTCTAACCAGTAGCGAGAATTAAAACTCTCTACAGACGCTGCCACATGTTCCCTGGGGCAGCATCACTCCCTCTGAGAACCACTGAAAGAGGCCAAGAGCAAGGGAGGGAGAGAGAATCTGAGTTATGCTGAAATGATAAGAGTTTGCTCGTGTAAAAGAACTCTGAGCTAAGGAGAAGGGTTGCCTCACCGTGGACTGGCTTAGGCTCAGGGTGAGGAGTTCGTCCTGCAGTTGTGTTATCTGCCTGCTCTTGCCACTTCCAATCACTGACACCAGTGCGCAAACTCCACGTGAGAAGGGGCAGCAGCTCCCTCTCCTAGTGCCTCGTGTGCATATTAGCCAGATCAGGACAATCTAGGCAGCCTGCTGCTGGCTTGTGCTCCTCGCCCTTGCTGGGCCCAGAAGGATGGGAAGTGGGAACGTGAGACAGTGCACGGCAGTCCGCTCCGGCTTCAGGGCACGGCCCCGCTTTTGCCAAACCTCAGCCATTCGCACATGACTTTCACTACATTTGTCAAATCTTGGTGCCACTATTTAATGCTTTTTAAATAATCTCTTTTTCTTAAACAAATACATTGCAAGTGGAACGATCAAATCACTATCAGAAACCAGTATGCTCTGCTATAAATTGAAGGCAGACATTAAAGTAATACCATGAAAACAATGTTGTGAAACTCTTGTCGAGGTCCTTTTGCTGTCAAAGTTCTGAGGTGGAAGTTTTCTCTTAGGAACCCAGGAAAATTGGGAAGTGTTAGAGATGCGTTTAAGACATGCCAGCACCACAATGAACATTTTCTCCACTATTTAATCAAAAGGATCAAAACGGAAATTGAAAAGAAAATAACATTATTACTGTGAGAGTCACATTTATTTAATCTCATGCCTCAGATGCCTAAAAGCGGTCCACCTTTTGGGAAATGCCAGCGTGGGAGACACAAGTCTAGATTTAATCCCAGCCCCTCCACAGGTTGCAGTCATGACCTTGGGCAAGTTTCATGACCC
Organism: Cabassous unicinctus; assembly: GCA_029593785.1. NCBI lineage: Eukaryota > Metazoa > Chordata > Mammalia > Cingulata > Chlamyphoridae > Cabassous > Cabassous unicinctus. Next base: position 16,803 of record JAQZBX010026894.1, read on the forward strand.
GTTGATAAGTGTCAATGTCCTCAAACCTTAGACGTGAGTAATAAGAACACCAAACCTCATGGGGCTGTGGGAGATTGTGTTTGTATTTAGAAAAGGGTCTAGCATATAGTCAGTTACAGGTAGTAAGTGATAAATTTAAGATTTATTATTATTATCTTAGCCCTTTAAAAGCTCATGAGGGAGGTTCTGCCATATCTTTGCCTTCAAGGAAATGTGGGTTACAGCCTGCTCCGGACAGCCGGGAAGCGGGAATGACAGGTATGGGAAAGGAATGTGTGGGGCTGGGGAAGGTTTATGTGTGAGGGTCATGGGTGTGTGAAGACAGAATAATAAAAACCTCCTCCGTGAGAATGAAAACATGAATTCAGAAATATGAGTCTCCCTTTAAGAAAAGACTCAGCTTTAGTTAAAGAAAATGATGATGCAAAAATCTGGTGTTTGTTTTCCCCAGCTACAGGATACTGTCACTACTTCTATTCTGGAATATTAACACAACCTTACAGGGCACAGAGTGTATGAGCTGAGGGGGCAGGATACAGATAAGGGCCCCGATTCGGATTGCCCCTGGGCACGCTCTGTCTTCAGCCTGAGCATTCGTCACCACTATCACTCAAGTTTCCTAGCCACCAAGGGCCAAGAAAGGAAGAGTTCCTTTAAATGTGTACGGAGACCATCCTTACCCCTTTTAGATACAAATTCTAACCCTTATGTTCCAGCAAAAAGGTTTTATGAAGCCTTAAAATATGGCTAGTAAAAGAGATAGTGAATTATATCAGTTGTGAATCACTTAACATGGAAATAAAGTCAGAGAAAGCTCTCTTTTTCCTTTTTTGCTTTCTCATTTTATGCCATGAGCTGGATCTAACTTCTAACGTTGAGGAAGCATTTTCACATATTCTTCCTGCTGTAGCAGTGTATGAGAAGCCTTTTTAAGTTTCCAAACCCAAGCACACTGTGAAGTGTTACAGGACTCTGACAGGACAGAAAGCCAGATTAGCGGGACTCTCCATGGTAACATGCCCAAAACTCAACTCGGGAGCTCCCTCAACCGCCACCTCTTCCCCCGAGGTTTCAGCGGCTCCTGGAGGGTCCTGACCACCTCTCTTTCTCGATCCACATCTAATCTGTGAGTAAATGCTTTTCACTTTAGCTTCAGAAATATGTCAGTTAGACACGTTCACTGTGGCCATCACGCTCGGAGCTGCCCTCGCCCCTCACATTTCTAATTGGTTTTAACCAGAACGAGTCTAGTAAAAAAAAAAAAAAAGTCAGGTCATGTCCCGCCTTTGCTTACCAGGCCCCGTGGCTCCCCACCCAGGACTGAAAGTCTCTTCAAGGGCCCTCGAGCCCCGGTGGCCACACCCGGGCACAACTGGGCCTTTATCCTGCCCCTCTTCCCCCTCACTGGGCTCCAGCCACGCCGGGCTCCTGGCTCACCTTTGCACATGCCAGGTACGCTTCCCCCAACACTCTCACCTGTCCACCTTCCTCTGGTTGGAATGGGCTTTCCTTGGATTCCTACATGGCTCATTCTCTCACCTCAAAAGTCATTCGAGTCATCTGAATAACTTACTCAAAAATTGTTGACTCAGCGAGGCCAGGCCTGCTCGCTCTACTCTTACGATGGTGGTTTTGACTTGCAGTGTTTGTATCCCTAGCACCAAGCAGTGTCTGGCAGAGAACAGGCGTGAAATAATAAAACATCTATTAAAGATGAGAGTATTAAAGAGGTTGCTCTGTGGAATAGAGAAGAAAACTCTCCCTTCTGATTTCATGTATGTCACTATTACTTGAATATTTATAAGTATGAAAGTATGAAAATAATTTTAGATAAATGCTAATTTTCAGATAAATGCTAATGAAGAATGAACGGCCGTATAAACGATACAATTGTAGTTTATCTTTTCTTTTTTCAAAAGAGAATATCACTTCTCCTGAGCACACCTAAAGAGATCCAGCATATTTATATTTGATTCTCTCCCTCAACATAGCAGGCAGAACTGAGTTCAATATATTTGTTCATTTGCTTTCAATTCTTTAATAAGATGAGTATATGCTCTATAGAACATTTGGAAATTTAGAGTTTATTAAGGAGCTGAGAATCAGGAAAATGAATAGAGAAATATTCAAGTATTTATAGCAGAATAATGGTCTACTAAACACACAAATTAGAGGAGGAAACAATTCTCTTCTCCATGAATATTTATTTCATGAGCTAGGCTTGCTTTTAGGGTGAAAAAAAGAATGATTTCTTTTCCAAGGCTGTTCAGGTGTCTTTATATATATATAAAAACAACCCCAAAAAACCCTTTTCCACAGGCTTGTGCATTCCATGTAAGAAAAAGTATTTGTATATGCAATTTTGATTTTCACATATTCTTGGCACTCCTAAAATTTCTCTTAAAACGATGTCAAAAGCAGGAGAGAGACTCTCACTGGCTGGCAAAGAGATACATACGCGCTGTAATTATTTAGTACGTTCTGCCAAATGTCACCTGAGTTTCTCTCATTCCTGCAGGTGTAAAACCCAGGATATTAATTTAAATCAGTCAGGAGGCAAGGCCAAGTCTGACACTGAGGCATGCTAACTCAGCAGCCAGCTGTAAAATTAACAGGGACATGTCCTGAACACCTGGCACCCTTCTTTAAACAGCAGCATTTCAAGAATGGATCCATGGGGCATGTTGTTAGAGGTCAGAGGTCAGAACCATGCAGTTAGAGGTTTGCATCAGTTGCATCTTCCTGTAAAAAAATCCAAACACTGTCAGGCTGATGGGCTTCACTGAGGTTTCAAGGCTTTGAAGTAGAAAGAAACAAATGAAACTAGAAAAAACTCACGAATTTCGGCCCCCAAAATAAATTGTTTTTTATCTCCAGGGACAATTGGTAGAAATTACTTGTGCAATTCATTTTACTAAAAATTTTATATTTCAACCCTGAATTTCCTCAAGGAAAAAAAATAGGGATAGGGTCACATTAGCTTATGTTGATGGAGATGCTGGTGGTGGGAGGGGGTAGTATCTAGAAGACCCGAATGCCCTTACTACTGTACGAGATCAATGAACCATCTTTGGCTGTATGTGCCTACACTTCAAAGTCAAAGAACAAATAGAGGGCTCCAAAATGAAAGAAAACAGACATTAAAACACATCTCGGGAGGCAGATTCCAGTGGCCAATAACTTTGCAATTCTGTGGCATATGGATGGATGCTCTTTCCTCGTGTTGAGGCAGCTTAAATGGCAAAATCATGCAGGATGGTTTGAGCATGAGCTGGTTACCCGAGGTCACTGCTTCTTCCTTAGCGCTGCATTAGTTAATTAAGAGATAGGCTAGGCTAGCCTGCAGGTGAATGACGGTGGTAAGACTTCTAAGAAATCTGGAGAGTTGGGAAGTTAAGAAAACCTGAGTGTGAGTCTGGAATGGGCTATGTAGTAGCCTGTGCCTTTGAACCGGTCACACCGATGCCCAAGTTTCCCCTTGAGATGGGAATAATAATATTGCCTAATTTATAAGATCAGCAAGTAGAATAAATTGGACAGTGCATGGAAATGCCTAGTGCAGTGACTTGCATGTAGTAAGTGCTGAAGATTAGTGATGATTTTCAATGGTTGACACACCTCCTAGAGAAGGGTTTCTCCACCAAATAATTGGACCTGATAATTTTTATTGGGGGGCGAGGAGGCTGTCCTGTGCACTGTAGGTTTAGCAGATCTCTGGCGTCTAGCACTAGATTCCAGTAGCACCACCATCCCCCTTCTAGTTGTGACAACCAAAATTTTCTCTAGACACTGCCACATGCCCAGAACTGCCTTCATTTGAGAGCCACTGTCCTGGAGCTCAGTGCCATTAAATTGATTGTTTCCATCAAAAAGCTGCTTTACCATAATCACCTTGAGCAATTATTAAATGCTGCGTTGGACACTTTCTGTTAGTTATTTTTAAAACTTGCATTCATTTTCCCTTCTGATAGCACTAGTACCCCCTTCTTTCCCTGGGAGAACCATTCTCATTTGATTTGTAACCCGTGTTCTTTTCATAAAGTACCCAGTTTAGTGCCTGGCACACGGTGGATGCAATGCCCAACATATGTGAGTAATTTCTCTCTCTTCTACAGGCTGCAGGTGTGGGACTGTGGGCCCTAAGCTCCTGGCAGCCACCACGTGGGGCCAGAGGGAAGCCATCCTAGAAGAAGCAGAAGAGCAAGATGAAAACGAGCGTCATTACCGCTCTCTGAGCCAAGCCGAGCTTGCACCTATCCCTGCTCCCTGGACTGTGGGTTGTGTAAGCCAGTGAATTCCAGTTTCCTTTGTGTCAGTCTGGGTTGAGACAACTGCCCACTATGCGTCAGACACTATGCCAGGTGCTTTTGCACGGGCCCTTGTTTAATCTTCACGTCAATCTTGAGAGATAAGTAATATAGTATCCCATTTTACATGTGGGGAAATGGAAGCTCAGGACATTAGGAGACTCACCGAAGGGCCCACAGCCAGGAGATAGCAGAAATGGAATTTTATTTCATTTCCTCCAATTCCTCATCCAGTTTACCTCCCATGCCCCATGTGCCAGCTGTGGTGGGGTAAAATGGGGCCACTAGAAGGAACAGCATTCAGTTCCAACTCTAACAAAGGCGAAAGGTGAGCAGAACTGGGGCCAAGGTCTTTGGAAAGAAGAGTCCTGGGTCTAGGGGGGAATATGGTATTACCTTTTCAGACTCCTATCGGATATGTGAAAACCATTTGCCAGAAAAACTTACCTCCTGCCCACGCTTTGATGTGGGAGAGGGAGAAAATTATATTAGTTAATACGAAACTGCCTTGTTTTGAACACATCCAAAAATAGCCAAGGAAAAAATTATCTTCACTAATAAAGCAAAGCAGATATGAAATCTTCACGCTTGAGGGAACACGGATGATCTTATTATCCTGAACATCTTGATGGCAACTATAAAAATTCATCTTTATTTGAGTTTCAGGCAAAATATAAAATATTAATACTGCCTTGGGTTTAACACTGTTTGTGTCCTACAAATCCCAAGTCCTGGTCCAAAAGTAATCAAAACAGAACATCAAAGATACTATTTTAAGTGTAGCCATCGTGTGTCCAACCCTGTTACAGGTGCTTTTACATACAACAGCCCTAAAAGGAAGGTGTGACTCAACTGAACTTACAAATCATGCCCAGTGAAGTTAAGTACGCTGTCCAAGGTCAACAGCTAGTGAAGAGTCGATCTGAGAACCTGGGTCTCCCTGACTCCCAAACAATTGCTTGGTATATTACATTGTGCTGTTTGAGAAGTGAGTACAAGAGATGAGGATACAATTCTGGCACTTTCCCTTCTGATCATTCAATCTCAAGTTTGCACCAACCCCTCAGAGCATAACCACTGAATAAGAATTTATTCAAAATCAAGATACAGTCTGAGTCCCCACAATATTAAAGCACAATGCTGTGTATCATGGTTATCAATACTTAATCATCTAATTGCTTGAGTTCTTGGATAAAATACCCAAAAAGTCAGGCCATTAAAAGGCCTAAAAAGTCATGGAATAAAACTCTTTCATTTTCCAAGTCAGTATTTTATTGCTTTTTGCCAAAGACTATTGAAAGAAATTGTAGAATTTATGTCTTTTCTATATCCACACTTTCCATCCTCCGTTTCTTTGACCTGATCTACTTCAGTATCTCCCCACATCCGTACTTGCCCCTCTAGCCTGCTGTCTAAATGCAGTCCGTGGCTTTTGCACAGTTCAGGCATGATTACATAACACACACAGACCCTAATGCACTTATTTTTAAATCTCTCTGGTTTTCTACAGCACTTAGGAGAAATATCAAAGTCCTTAAAATAATCTCCTAGACCCTTAGCAGTTCTACTAAATTTCAATATGGAAAAAAAAAACATGTTTGCATGATATAAGTCGATTCATTTTATACCTGAAAGATTACGATAATTTCAAAGAAAGTTTCAAATAGTCATGAGATGCTACAAATGTTTACGAAGGCTTTAGCCCTCAGACATCAACAGAAAATGTCATGATCTTTTCTTATTACTATGTGTTATACACAGTAAATCATAGAAAAATTGAAAAATATTAATGTTTGAATAAGTCCTGTCCAAAATAGGCACCCAGAAGTCCTGATCAATGCAGAATTCAATATGAAATATGAGTGGGGAATGATATGCAGTGAACAGTCGATGGAAAAGTCTATTCTATTATAAAACATTTTGTTCTCCTAGATTCCACTGGTTGAAATTAATCCATAAATAATTTCTGAGGCCCCAAAGGGGAAATATACCAGTCTTAGCAAACAATTCTTAATTTTCTATAGGGACTTTTCCATAGGATAATAAATAAATAATTCTGACAAAATACAAAGATTGCTCTGAACATTAAAGTTTTATTTTTTAATGTGATGACCTTTGTGTTCTCTAGGTGAATCACTAACTCATTTATAGCATTTCAATTTCCAGGTATTAAAAATAGACCAGAGAAGAGCTGAGTAGGAAAGAAGAACTTTACAGCTTTCTTGGATAGCTATAGGAAAATCAAATTGATCAAATTTTGAAAAATTAATTGTGAATAACTGGGCTTTGTTTAAAATGGGATGAACAGATTAATTTGGCGGTAGGGTAGCATTAGTCTCGCATGCTCACATGATCCGGGTTCTTGGGTATTTAGAACTTTGGTATTTACCTTCCTTCAATCAAGTATTCCTGACAGGAAAAACTGTCCACTCTTACAATCAAAATTAGGGCAAAAAAAAAACATCACAAGATGATTGTTTTCAACTTGAATGTAATGTCAGGCCATATACAGAAGAGTCTAAAAAAGAGCCTAAATTCTGAGAGAGGAGGGGTGGGGTATGAGGGAAATGAAATGTTCATTAGACAAATAGCTTTGTAGCTAATGATACACTCAAATCTTACTGGCACTCTCTTTTCTCTCCCAGATTAACCTCTAAAGGGAAAAAGGGAAAGCTCTAAAAGTGCTTATTGGGTATCACAATTAGCAAGTTTTAGAATTAAAACTTAGTTGTCATTCATTACATTGTGAGCAAAATACATGGAACTCAATAACCTGCAACTTCAAAACATGTCAATGGCCCCTGATATATATAATCTGCCATAGTTGGTTCAGTTGAGGAAATGTAAAGTGATAATAATATGGATGTTTTCCAAAAACCAAGAAGCTGGTTTTGGCTCAGATTGACCCGGTAAATGGTACATTTTTAGCATTTTTACCAAGTTCAACCTCAGTTTGCTGTACGGAATCAAACCGCGTAATGAAAGGTCACACCACATGTATGAAACATTAGAATCCTCCACTGGAGAAAAAGACATGTTGAAAACATGAATATTTTACAAATACACCTGGCATTACATAATCATAACTATGAGTTCCCCAAAGTGTGCTTCACACTGGATCTCATATATAAACCCAGGCCCCAAATGATGTAAATGCAAGAAAAAACAAACCTGGAAAAATAACCACTGGACTCACCTCCCTGCTTCAAATGTGAACCACGTGGCATCACGTCCATACCGCCGCAGGGCGCTTAGCGGCCAAGAGATGAGCTTGACTCTGGGATTCTGGACGTCCCAAAGACAGATATGCTCATATGTAATCTGCAAGGCACATTCGCCATGTACATCTAAGTTAGGAGATGGCATCAAATACACATTGAATCTCTCTGGGAGAAAAACAAAAGGTTAGTCTAAAATCCCTAGGAATAAAGCATCAAAGACATTGCAGGAACATAGAAGCATTTAAATATAATTCAGGCGCACATTCTTCTCTAGGTTTTGGTTGAATATTCAGGCGGATAAATTAACAGTCCCGGAAAATGATTTTTTTAAATGCAGACCATATTAAATAACATAATAATGATACTGTCTGTGGTTGTCAATATACATTAAACATTATTTACATGACCAAAGACCATTTTTAGAATTTTTTAATTTGCATAATAAAAAACTGAATGCCAATAAGAGACTAAGGTAATAAAATCATTAAAAGCAATTCTTTCTCTGCCAAGCACAAGTTAATTACACCCACATTTTTGTGTTCACAAAAGATGCAGGTGTAAAATAATTTTCTCACAGTTGAATAATGTAAAAGGTATACTGATCAACTTATAATTTTCATAACCAAATGAATAAAATTGTATCCCAAATCATTTAAATAAGACTTCACACTAATACTATACACTTAACCAACCAAGAGATTGAGAAAATGCCAATGGATATATTTGAACTAGTTTTAACAAAGAGCTCTTTTTAGCCAAATACTGGGAAGAATTATTCATTTGCTTATTTGGATGATTTGTTAAAATTTAACCCAGATTACTCAATATAAAATACTTGGCTGGTTACTGCAACCAAATTTTCATCCCAACAAACACAGTCATGGTATTTCTGTTACATTTCTAGAAAATTCATTAACTGAAGAAGTTACAGAGTTAAAAATTTTAAATGATATATGAACAAAAATATTATTACTATAACAAACACATTTCTACCTATATAGATCATCAAGGTAGATTGACTACATCAAACAGAAGTGTTGCACTAATAATTTTAAATTAGTAGTAGTCTAAATTAATAGTTTTAATAAGATACTTACATTAGAATTTTCAAAAATTTTAGTTGATTTTAACAAACAAGAATGTCAAAATTATCCAAAATTTCTAACTAATTTCAAACCCCCAATAACTAAATATTTGCTGTTTTCTAATAACTCTTATTTCAAGGGTATAGTCAATGAAGCAAGTTTCCCCCTTGAGAACTTTGAATAAGTATGGAAGACAATCTTCATTAGGTAAAATTAAGACGACTATTACCAATTTTTTGTTTAGAAGTTCTTCTGTATGTAACTCTACCTTGCTCAAAAATGACAATGGCAATAGAAGTGGTGGTAGTGCCCATTTTAATTACAAGACTTGAATTTATACAAATGAATATTTTTAAAGTGTCTTAAAAGATATAGTTGAGATTCATAATAACCCCTAGTCATTAGATATCAGAGCTCTTCTTATTCCCATTTAATGGAAGAGGATACTGAGGCACAGAAAATGGACAAAGCAAAAGTAACTCCTCGTACAACTATTTCTTAAATTCAGTTTTTAACACTAGGAGTATATTACTTCCCTAATATAATCTGTGAAAACAAGCTCTGATCTGAGCACTTTAGTTTGAAAAAAATAAGTAAAAACCTGTCATGTTTTCTTCTTTATGCTTGGCTTCACAGGCATTTGTCCGTGAGGCTCTAGGGGGCTGTCCCTCTGTCCCTGGCGCCCTGTGATTTAGTTCCCCAGGAGAAGCACTGAAGGAAGAGCAGCTGCTGGCTCGGCTGTATGACCCTGGGTGAATGACAATCTCTCTGTGGCTCAATTTCACAATCTACAAAGAGGCCCCTCAGAATTAGCCAGCACTGCGAGGTCTCGGTTATTCACACCTCCTTGGAGATGAATTATGGGAGATACGGTGCATCCAGGATAGTCACAGACTATCATAACTGTCATGAAGACGTAGTTCCAATGGGGAGGGAAAGCATTTTTTCTCTAACAGTTGGAGAGTACTCCCATGGAGATGGTCAGTACAGTTTCACCCCTGCAGGGTTTGTAATCAAGCCAGATGATCCCAGAGCCCCTTTAGCTCTGATACGTCCTCATAGGTCAAGCCAGCTGGTTAAATCGGAGCCCAGTGATCCAACCTATTCTTTCTCAAGGCTTAGCTGTTTGCAGACAGAAATGATTTCAGGCTCATCCTATAAACCAACACTGAATTTGCAGAATTGCTCATGAATATCTTGGTCATTATTATTTTAAGTGATTTATTGCCAGGTTGGGCATTTAGTGCAAATAGTTGAGTGACTCAGGAAAAAAAATTTTTGCATAGTTATTTGGACTTACATTTGTTTCAATACTCATGAAATTGGGATTCTTTTAAAAGCATTGGAAAGCCTTTAATAAAATTTTACATGAAAAAGTGGAAATACTATAAATATAAGCCCAAGGGTACAATTTGGAATTGAATGCTAATTAGCTATTTATCTCCTCAAAGCTTTAGTTTCCTCATCTGTAAAATGGGGGCAGAATAGCACCTATGTCCTAGAGCTGCTGTGAAATTAATTCTTAATTTAAAAAACGAAATAATCCAGTGCAAGTAAAGCATCCACCACAATAACTGGCATGCTGCAGGTTCCCCTAAATTTCTGATATTAACATAGATACATCCATTTTTTGCATTGATAAAAATAATGAGAAAAGAAATGCAATGGAATGTTAACATAGGTTGTGGGTGAGAATAAATGTTATTTTTACTTCTTTATATATTTTTGTAACTTGTAAAATTTTCCATGCTGAAGATGCCTTCTGTTTTATGATATAGGGGCAAAAGGCAGTTTAAAAAGAGAGAGAGAGAGAATTTTCTTTACATACCACTCTGTTCTCTCTCAACACCAGTAGCCAGTAAGTCGGGCTCTCCGAGGCTGATGTCATTGATCCGCGTCCCGACACACTCCATCTGGAGTACCTTGCACCATTCATCAGCCTCGAGATCTGCAGAAATGGCCACAACATTAGCCTATGCACAGCACCCACCGAAAGGCTAACAGCCCAGGCTCCCAGGGCCCCGGACAAACCTGATTCACACGCGAAGGTCTTGGAGGTATCGTCACTGAAATAAATCCCAATGGCGTGCTTCTTGGTACTCTTTGGCAGTCGTGCTACATTCCTCACATTGTTTAGTTCGGTAACCTGAAACATGAGCAGTTAGAAGTTTGGGTCCCAGTCCCCGCATGGATGCTACTAGGCAATGGCACCACAAGGAGGCGAGAGGCGGAAACCAGGGGGTGCTTCACCGCCGAGCATAACTTGACAGAGAAATGTCTGTGTATTCTAAATCTGTTTAGCTGAATTCCGTGTTAGCCTTAATACACAGCAAGGAAGGTTCAGAAATTGCCTTTCCTTATTAAATTTCCTGAAGCATGTTAAGTGGCACAGACGCAAAACTTCAGAGAGGCACAGCACTTGTTCTAGTTTTCCTTTTGTTTGATTTTGTTTTTTCTTATGCCCCCCCCCCAAAGACTCTACCTTTTAAATCCTTCTCAGGTCTGTGTCCATCCCTGATGCCCCCATCTTTCTCAGCCTTCTGGAAAAGCCCCCAAATACTCCATCCCTTCAGAGGACTCCCAGCATGAGTATCTTAAATGCATTAACCCTGAGAGAGGAACAGGAAAGGTGACCCAGTTCATAACCAATTTCTCTCAGCTCTTGGCTGAGAGAAACCTTTCCTCTGGTTTCAAGCCAGATATTTCAATAGACAGTCCACAGGGAATTTGATTTGTGAGATATGCCCCCCGCCCCCATTTACTCCTCTCCTAGCTTCTAGTTTCTCCCTGTTTTAGAGTCTAAGGATGCCACACCTGCCTCAGCTCAGCTCAGGTCAGCAGGGAAAACTATCCCCATGCAACTTTCTCTCCCTTTTCTCCTGATCCCTTTGGCCCTTCAGTAGCTCCTCCCCTCTCACAAAGGGTATCAGCTCATTGTGTGTTTCTGAAATGGCTGTTCTTGAGGTGTGGTATTTGGGTCCTGCAAAAAAGAAGCTTAGATGGCTTCAGGGTAGAGTATTCACAGGATAAACAGGCCTTTCAGGCTGACAAGTTTAACCTTCCCTTAGAGTATCTCCTTCCGTGCTATTACTCAAAAGAGAAAACAAAAGAGCCTCCCATTAAACTTTGCCTTCAGTTATGTTGTACAATTTCTCCCATCTATTCTTCTAAATTCAATAAATGTCTGATTCAAGAAGTAGGTGAGGAGAGAAATAAAGACCTTCTGTGCACACACTAATCTGATTATTTCATTTCCCTGTTTCTTAA
>JAQZBX010026895.1:0-13458 GCA_029593785.1 Cabassous unicinctus
TTTTAAAATTTTATTTTATTTTTGTTTTGTTTTGAAATCAGTAAAAGAAACTGGGTGCTAGAAGGTGCAGTGATCTAAGCAGCAGCAAGTTTGTGCATTCACCCTTTTGTTGAAATTATCACACTGCTGGCACACCTCATTGACATGAAATTCTGCACCAAACATACTAATTGTAGTTAAGTTACACCAAACATACTAATTGTAGTAAAGTTTATTTTACCCAAGAAAAAAACTACTCTGGAAGATAATTTTTACTAAAATATAACCAAACTTCATTAAGTGGACTGTGACAAGATTATAAATGATATGAAAAATAATATTTTAATATTTGGCCATCAACTTAAGGAAATGGTTTGCCTATACAATTTTTTTTTAATTTTAGTAATTTAAAAATGTAATATATTCTACCTCCATATAGTCCTCAGCATTAAAGTATAATGAACAGGAAAGAAAAGAATGCACCTGAGTGCAAAGGCAGAACATTTTCCAGAAGTAATGAAGGTAGTGTACACACTAAATACCAAGTGAAGAATTTCATAGAGCCAAACAAGATCACAGTCTGTATTTTTCACTTACACAGATGAAGTGGATTTTTCAATTACCAGAAGCATTAAATGCACCAAATAAAACTCCTAAAACTGATACTATAAGGTGCCACCTTGAGTTTTCCAGGCTGCAACTGTGCATAATTTTAAAATGGTTTTCTTATATTTATTTATTTTTTAAACATAACATGAGGAAGGCGTTAAAACTGGTGTAATAGCTCAATAGAATAAGTACTCCAGATTTTGGTAGGGAAAAAGAGATAGATATTCAGAACCCTTACCAGAATCCCCCCAACTTGATCATAGTGAATTAATGATGTGCTTTTTGGATGTGGTTAGTCAATGACACCAGCTTGATGGATCTTTCTTTCTGAACCAAATCCCATTGAGTTATCTGGTCCCCTTGGCTGGTGAAGAACAATTAGGCAAAGAGCACTGGCATCATCCAGGGTGATGCTCTTCAAGTGATTGACCAACCAATCAGGTCTTGGAGCTGCAACAGCCTTCAATCCCTTGCAGACTCACCAAACATTACAGGTGCTGCACTTGCCAGTACCTTGATTAAGAATCACTGAGAACTCCACCTCATCTCCCGCCTGTAGCTCAATGCCATCCTGAAATTATTCCACATGGTAAAAGAGCTTCTTGCTATCCCCTACTTCATAGTAAATGAAGCAAAACTGATCTTTCACCCACTTCACTGTGGCCCTATGCAGGGTGTGATGTTGTAGGCCATAGTCTGTACATTTTGGCCCAGGACACACAACTGGAATTTGACACTCCCCTTTCTGCAGGCAACCCCTTTGTTGGTCATCCCAACTATGCCAAATGGATAGACCTCACCTTTCATATCCCCATCTTCCATGATATCAATCATTTCTTGGCACTCAGTTTATGTTGGATAAACACTCCTCAGGGGACAAATGACTTTACCAGAGTAGATAGCAGAATCCGCTTCCTCAATAATGCCATTCACTGTGTTTTGTTCAGTTTTTCTGCACCGATTTTGTTGCCTTTGCCTTTGGACAAGCTGTACTCCACCATGTTGTCCAGGTCAAGGCTATCAGCATCACCTGAAAACTCACTGTAATGAAAAAAGATTTCCTTATCATGATTGGCTGTTTCAATAAATCCAAAATTATTCTTCAGAGTTGCCACATAATCCAAGAGCCTCTTGGAGTTTGAATTATGACCAAAAAGCTACACATAAGTTGCAATCTACTGCCCAGGCCTCTGTCACTAATACTAAATTCAACCTTATCTCCTATTTGTGAAGGAGATACTTCCACATCCTTGACTTGAAAAGCAATATTCAGTTTTACCCCACAATCATCATAAGCAATAATGCTAGTGGTTTTGGGATTGGAAAAAAATAGCTTATTTTTCTACAGTGCCCAGAAAATGATGATCTGAATGAGAATGTAATGAAACCATGCTCCTGGGGAGTTTTTTAATCCTAATAGCATGATTCCTTTGGGCAGAAAGCATATCAGAAACCTCAGTAAACTCTACTTCATCTGCAATATGGAGCTGGTTCCCATCAAGAATTTCACTGAAGTGGAAGAACATGTGGATATCACAATCCACACATTTGATGAGACCAAAACCATCTCTCATGGCAGCAATTACACCTATTTCTCTAGCTTCATTAGTGAATGGAAATGTATTTGATAAAACTTCTATGTTGGTTGCTCATTCTAGTTTGTCATGTCTGTCTGTTGAAATATTAAACCTAACATGCTCACCTTCCAGCAGGGTCACCTTGGATTTTGTATCTTTGTCTTCAAAGGGAACTTCTTTAGGAAGCCCAAGGTCAACTTTGATGCATCCTGGCAATGGGTCATTCTGGTTTTTACTGGGTAATTTGGGGATCACTTCGGTTACCGTTCTTTGAAAATGCTCAATGCTGATATCTTCAAAAATGATTGTTCCTTGAGGCAACAGTCTGACATCTGTTGCAACTTCTTTACCATTTCTGTCTTTGATTGTGAACTCTACATCATCTCCAGGCTGCCAGGTTTCTAGTTCACCCTTAAATTCACTATAGTGCTAGACTATCTCTTTTGCAACATCATCTCTTTCAATAAAGCAAAATGCCTCCTTCATGGCACAGACTACTCCCTGACAGGAGGCTTGTTTCTTTCTCAGCAGCCTAATTTTATGAGCACTTACAGCACCATTATATTTATTGTTATCAAGTAAAAAGTTTATTTTTGCTAGTGTGCTTGCTTCTCCATGCTCTACATTTGCTAGATGTACGAGGCTTATTTAGGGAGTTTCGCAATAATGTAACTCTGCCTATGGGTAGATTAGTATGTGTAAACTTGTCATTCATTGTTAACAAATCCATTCCTGGTATAACTATAAGGCCAGTCTTCCAAACTAATTTTTAGTGTGTATGTGATTTTTCTGTATCCCATCTTTTCAACTGGTTATCCACTTCCAGATAACCAACCTAAATTTTCAGTTGATCATTCCATTATTACCTTATAGTTTGGTTTTAATTGATCAATATGCATACGATAATTGTATGACTGCAGGGTTTAGAAATGCTCACACTATTTTCTTTGTAAATTTTCGTTATTACTATGGATTGTTAGCTTTCGAATTTTCTTTTGATGTGTTTTTCTAAGATTATATAATCAATGTGTTTAGTTTTGGTTCTATTTGCAGTTCAGAATTTTATTTTTATTTTATTGTTTTCAAATATTTTATTAAATTTTATCATATATTTCATACTTATTTGCTTGAATTTGTCACTTCTCAGCTTTATGACAATGTGGCTTGCATCTGCCACAGCCCATTTTAATATTATCTTTTTCAATTTTGAGAAATATAATCACTCTAAGATTTTTGGCAAAATTATTTTTTAAATTTATTTCTTAGTTTCCCAGAAGTATTATTTCTTAATTTTGATCAACTTATTTCTCATATTATTGCTTTGCATACTCTTTAAACTAATTTTTTTTTTAAATTTCTGATACATATATACAGATTTTATTTATTTAATTTATATCATATCCCTAAATATTCATAAGGTGTTATTTTTCATTACATTGTGTACTTCTTTTAATGTATCTTGATTTCTAAAAGGATAATATTTCCAGGTATTTAACACTCATGAATTTTAACTTCAGTCATAATGAGGTAGATTAGTAAAATAGGGAAGCAATAGAAGCATCTGGAACCTGGCAAGGAGCCCACATGGACACTGGTATCCCCAAGATAGCTCCTGGAAGAACTTGCAAGAAACCCATTCAGAATGAGATTTCTCCAGAAGCCAGGAGAACCTCCAGATAGTCTCCAGGGCCTTATCATCAAGCCCTTCCATGGGATTGATGGGTGGGGTAATCAATCAAAACAGCAAACATCTGGGACTCCTCCCCTGGCATTAGCAAAGGGGCAGAATAATTAATGGTTCAAAAAGCAAGCCCAGAATCTGAACCAGCCCCTGTTCTTGCTTTCTGTGCCCTGCTCTCATTCCCCCCACACCTGGATCAGCACACAAGTAAACCTGGGCATTTGTAATCTGTAATGGGGAATTGTAGTTTGTACACCAGTCTCCTTTATCTCTTTTCAGCCCCTTCCTTTCTACCTGGGGCACTTAATCTGTTATTTTCTCCAATTTCTCTTCTCCCCATTTCTTAATGAATTACTGGCCTAACTAACCTGTCTTGCTCTTGAAATTCATTTCTTGCAGCTTAGCAAAAAGCCTAAAGAACATCCTGCAACATATTTTGGTGAGTGCCATCCAGGAGATATTGGTGAGTCAACTATGTTAACTATGAATTACCGCCTCTTTAATGCCCTTTTTTGGTTATACATTTTAAACAGATTTCCCTATGGGGCACCACAGGAAATAATCCTGGGAGGGAAGAGGTCAGGGCACAGGACCTCTCTGTGTCTGTGTGAGACACCCAAGCTTGTTAGGTCTGATGCTGGCTGGGAGGGCAGGGGTACAGGGCAGGGACCCAAAGCAGGGCCCTTCCAAGACAGGGGATTGCAGGCTGAGTTCCAGGTCAGGGACTTGTGCCTCCATGTGGGTCCATGCCTTTGCCGGCCTGCCTTCCTCTCAACCACACCCAGCTAGCTGGCCTGGGATGGGATGGGAAGGTGGCAGTAGGAAGGGCCAAGATATATGCAGTGGGGCAGGACCACCTTCCCTTTCCCAGGGGTGTCATGGGCCAGGGCTCTGTTCATAATTAACCTTGATCCATATTTAATCTTCCCAGTTCCCTCTATTGAATTTCTCATTATGGGTATGTAAAATGCCTTGGAATGTCTTAGAAAATGTAAAACTGAAAATGCATTTGCTAGTGAGTTTTAGCCCTACCCATTGCTTGAGGAAGTTATTGCCTCAGGACCCCAAGGCCTAATAGCTGGAACAATTGATCTCTAATCTCTTAATGGCCTTTCGATGGCTGGTCTAACTGGGAAACTCCCAGGCAGTATAGAATCATAACTAGGATTGCATTTTTGTGTGTTTGTTTATTTGTTCTTGTTTTTTTTTTTGTTTTGCTTTGTTTTCTTTTAAATTTTTTTTTCAAAAGACACTTACATTACATAAATGTTACACAAAATATATAGGGGTTCCCATATGTCCCACCTCCCACACTTCCTACAAACTCCCACATAAATATCCTTCATTAGTGTGGCACATTAAATACAATTGATAAACACATCATGGATCATTGCCATTAAGCATGGATCATAGTTCACACTGTAGACCACACTCTCTCCCACACAGTTCTGTATGTTATCTGATGGTATAAAATGACTTATATCTCTCATTGCAATGTCACTCAGGACAATTCCCAAGACCCAAAAATGCCCCTGTATTGCAACTGCTTTTCCCTCTCTTTGCCCACAGAGCCTCCAGTGGCCACTGGCTCCACATCAATGTTGTAATTTCTTCCATTGCTTGAATCACAATATGTCTATAGTAAAATATCAGTAAGTTCACTCTAGTCCATAGCTCTTCCCCATGCTGAGGAGTCTGGGATGGTGATGTCCACTCCACCTCCAATTGACAGGGGGCTTATATCTCATGGGGAAGATGGATGGGATTTCCTGCCTGCAGCTTCAGACTCTGTCAATTCCCTTGGAAGGCGATTGTCTATCATCATTTCCCCACCAGGTGTTCTGGATGAGTCCAAGGAGCTGTTGAGTTGTGTTGCTGCTCCACTGAGGTTCTGGGCCCAGCTGGCACATGGACAGTCCAAAGACTCAAGTCTCTGGATTTACTACTACAAACTCCAGCACCAAACTTAGGTTTGAATAGAAGGGACAGGTGAGTCATGCGCAGGAAAGACATAGTTAAGTCCAACTCTGTCACTCTCAGGAGCAGAAACACCAAAGGAGGGCCCACTGGCAAGGCACCAATCTCTGGAGCTATCCACCCTGACGTAGGACCTGGGTGTCTCCAGAGACCTTAGGAGCCCCACTATTTGGGGTGATATTCACTTAGAAATTTTATGAGATTCTACAAAGATGTACATAAGTGTTACCTCTGGGATGAACTTCCAACTAATTTTGAAGTCTCTTAGCCACAAAATCTCATTTGTCTCAAACTTTTACTTTTATTTAAGGTCTTTTTCTAGTTGCATTGCCAGTTGGCACTTGGTAGCAATCCCTCAGTGCCAGGGAGGCTCATCCCATGGAGTCATGTCCCCCACTGGGAGGAAGGTAATGGGTTCATATGCTGAGTTTGGCTTAGAGAGAGGCCACATTTGAGCACCAAAGAGGCTCTCAGGAGGAACCCTTAGGCACCCAATAACAATAGGGTAAATTTTAATTTCCACGGCAAAGTCTCATAAGCAGGGTCCATAAGCGGATCATCCTCCTTCACCAGTCACTGCCCCTGCACTTGGGGGACTGTTGCTGCTCCCTTAGAGAATGTGGCAGAGCTCTCCAGGATGGTAAATCAGTATTCTCTCATTTATTGAGTGATTCTCCAACCACTATGAAAATACTCCGTGAACATTTGAACATTTTTATATACTTTATATTTATGCTCTGGTGAACGTCCTCCCATGCATCCCTCATCCCTGACACTTCACAACAACAATCTTCCCCCTCCCCAGTTGTAACCCTTCTCTGATCCAAAGGTTCTTCAAAAATGAAGCCATTGCAATAGCTGAATACAATTCATAGGAAAATGAAATAATAATGATAAGTTTTAATGTAAGAGATAAAATAGATAAAAATTAAAAAAAACTAAAAAAAAACAAAATTAAAAGTTTGTGATATTAAAAAAATGAAAAATATAAAAAAAAATTTTTTTCTGACCTTTTGCCTTTCATCACTGCAATATCTGGTGTCAGTCTGTACTGTGGTACCTTCCCCCTCTCATTCTCCAGTGTCTCACTATTTTTCATTTTGTTTTCAAAGAAGTTTTAGGTCACAGCAAAGTCACAAACAGAATAAAGGAGACTCTCATATACCCAACATACCCCCCCATTTCCTCCCCCACCTATTAATACATTTTTATATATGGATGGTAGCATTGTTATAACTAATATTCAAATAGTGAAACATAGCTACTAAACATTGTCAATGGTTTACATAATGGTTTACATTTTAGACCATACACTTTTATAAATTTTGATAATATTTACTATGTCTGTGTCCATTGCTGTATGGTAATGAAGAACATTTCCACTGACCACTAAATACCCCCTGTTTGATCTATTCTATTCCTTCCAACCCATCTTCCTGCGACCGACAACGGTCCCCTTGCTTTACTCATTGGATGACAAAATTTATAGTTACATGCAACAAGAGGTCTTGACACACTGGTTTGTCCTCCCCTATTAGGAAACCTCCTTGCTCTTGAGAGACTCCCACCTGTCTATTTCTGAACAAATCAGTTCTCCAAAAGATACGAGTCCAAAACCTTCCCACTCATAATGTGGGTCTCCATCCACTGATACAACACATTATGACAGAATGAACACTCACAAACTCCCTAGAAGCCTGCTCTAAGAGCCCCCTGTCCCAAATACCCCCTCAGGCAACACCCTAAACCAGTGACCCTTCTTTTTGCCATAAGAGAATTCTGACATCTGTACTTTCAACCTGATACCCACAAAACTCCAATGTTCACTTGTTCTCTCTCCCAACCTTCCCCCCAGTATCCTGGATCTCCTAACCCACCATTCCCAATCTACCCACCTGCTAACCCTGCACCACCCAACCCAATAATATCAGTAAATTTCTGTCTTATCCACTCAATATGCAACTACACTGTATAACTTTACCATAGATTACATCCATATGGGTGATGACTCACAACCTTCTCTTCTCTTTCTATTTCTTGTAAACCTATCTTACAGACAATAGTTTTCTGAGACTGCCCAAATTCCTTAATCTATATCAGTGAGCTCATACACTGTTCATCCATTATGCCTGGCTTGCTTCACTCAACATAAGGTCTTCAAGATTCATCCATGTTATCCCATGTGTTAGCACTTTATTCCTTCTTACAGCTGAGTAATATTCCATTGTATGTATGTACCACATTTTGTTTATCCATTCATCTGTTGATGAGCACTGGGGCTGATTCCAACTTTTGCCAATAGTGAACAATGCTGCTATGAATATTGTTGTGCATATATCTGTTCATGTCTTTGCTTTCAGTTCTTCAGGGTATATACCCAGCAAAGAATCACTGGATCATATGGAAGTTCTATACTTCATTTTTTGAGGAACTGCCAAACTGACCTCCATAGTGTACCATTGTACAATCCCACCATTGGTGGATGAGCGTTCCCATTCCTCCATATCCTCTCCAACACTTATAGTTTGCTGTTTTTTTAACAGCCACCATTCCAATGAGTGTAAGATGGTATCTCATCATAGTTTTGATTTGAATTTCCCTAATAGCTAGCGATGTTGAACATCTTTTCATGGACTTTTTAGCCATTTGGATTTCTTCCTCAGAGAAGTATTTTTTCAGGTTGTTTTCCCATTTTGTAAATGGGTTGTCTTCTTATTTTTGAGGTGTAGGATTTCTTTATAAATGCAGGATATTAGGCTCCCATTAGATATATGCTTGCCAAATATTTTCTCACATTGGGAAGGCTGCCTTTTCAGTTTCTTGATAACATCCTTTGAGGTGGAGAAGTTTTTAATTTTGGAAAAATCCCATTTATCTATTTTTTCTTTTGCTGCTTGTGCTTTGGGTTGTGAAGTTTATGAAAATATTTCCTATTACAAGTTCCAGTCGATGCTTCCCAACATTGTCTTCCAAGGTTCTTATGGAATTGGCTCTTATATTTAGATCTTTAATCCATCTTGAGTTGACTATTGTATAAAGTGTGAGATGGTGTTCCTCTCTCATTCTTTTGGATACAGATATCCAGTTCTCCCAGCACCATGTTTGAAGAGGTCATTCTGTCCCAACTGAGTGGGCATGGTGGCCTTGTTGAATATCAGATGACTGCATATGCGAGGATCTATATCAGAACTCTCAATTTGGTTCCATTGTTCACTATGTTTATACTTGTGCCAATACCATGCCATTTTGACCACTGTAGCTTTGCAGTATCTTTTAAAGACAGGTAGTGTAATACCTCCAATTTCATTTTTCTTTTTCAATATGTCTTTGGTGATTTGGGGTTTCTTACTCTTCCAAATACATTTTGTTGTTACTTTTTCCAATTCATTAAAAGATACATTGTTGATTTTTATTGGGATTGCATTAAAACTGTAGATTAGTTTGGGTAGTTTAGACAGCTTACTGATGTTTAGTCTTCTTATCCATGAACAGAGAATATTCTTCCATTTATTTAAGTCTGCTTTGATGTCCTTTAACAGTGCTATGTAGTTTTCTGTATGTAAGTCCTTTACATCTTTAGTTAAATTTATTCTTAGGTATTTGAATCTTTTAGTTACTATTGAAAATAGTATATGTTTCTTGATTTCCTCTTCAGATTGCTCGTTATTGTTGTACAGAAATGCTACTGATTTTTGATCATTGATTTTATAGTCTGTGATTTTACTGAACTTTTTTATAAGTTCTAGAACCTTTGTTGTAGATTTCTCAGAGCTATCTATGTATAAGATCATGCCGTCTGCAAATAGTGAAATTTTTCTTCTTCTTTCAAATTTGGATGGCTTTTATAACTTTTTCTTGCCTCAGTGCTCGAGCAAGTACATCTAAGAAAATGCTAAATGGGAGCAGTAATGTGGGCATCCTTGTCTTGTTCATGATCTTAGAGGGAAAGCTTTTAGGATTTCACCATTGAAGTTGATGTTAGCTGTGGGTTTCTCATATATATACTTTATCATGTTCAGAAAGTTTCCTTCTATTCCTATATTTTGTAGTGTTTTAATCAGGAAAGAGTGCTGTATTTTGTTGAGTGCTTTTTCTGCATCTATAGAAATGATCACGTGCTTTTTCCTTCAATCTGTTCATGTGGTGTATTACATTGATTTTCTTATATTGAACCATCCTTGCATACCTGGGATGAAACCCACTTGGTCCTGGTGTATAATTTGTTTGATATTTTGTTGAATGTGATTAGCACATATTTTGCTGAGGATTTTAGAATCTAGGTTCATTAGAGAGATTGGTCTGTAATTTTACTTTCTTGTGGCATCTTTATTTGGCTTTGGTATTAGGGTAATGTTGACATCATAGAATGAGTTAGGCAATGTTCCTTCTACTTCTATTTTTTGGAAGAACTTAAGCAGGATTGGTGTTAGCTCTTTCCAGAATGTTTGGTAGATTTCACTTGTGAAGCCATCTGGTCCTTGGCTCTTCTTAGTTGTGAGGCTATTAAAAGACTGTGTCTATCTCTTTTCTTGTAATTGGACTGTTGATTTCATCAATTTCTTCTTTTGTCAATGTAGGCTGCTTGTGAGATTCTAGGAATTTGTCCATTTCCTCTAAATTATCATTCTGGTTGACACACAATTTTTCAAAGTTTCCTCTTATGATATTCTTTATTTCTGTGGGGTCAATGGTGATATGCCCTTCCTCATTCCTTATTTTGTGTATGTGTATGTGCTCTCTCTTTTTCTTTGTTAGTCTGGCTAAGGGTTTGTGAATTTTATTGATCTTCTCAAAGAACCAGCTTTTGGTTTTGTTTATTTTTTCTAGTGCTTTCTTGTTCTCTATTTCATTTAGTTCTGCTCTAATCTTTGTTATTTCCTTCTTTGTACTTCCTTTAGGTTTAGTTTGTTGTTGTTTTTCCAATTCCTCCAGGTGTGCAATTATAGCTCTTTCTATGTTTTTGATATATGCATTTATTGCTATGAATTTCCTTCTCAGTACAGCTTTGGCTGCATCCCATAGGTTTTGATAGGTTGTGTTGTCAGTTTCATTCATTTCAAGGTAGTTACTGATTTCTTTTAAGATTTCCTCCTTGGCCCACTGTTTGTCTAAATGTGTGTTGTTTGACTTCCATATCTTCGTGTCTAATCTCTTTCTCTGGCCCTTAGTGATTTCCAATTTCATTCCATTGTGGTCAGAGAAATTAATTTGTATAATTTCAATCTTTCTGAATTCATTGAGAATTGTTCTGTGGCCTAGCATATGGTCTATCTTGGAGTATGATCCATGTGAGCTTGAGAAGTACGTATATCCCTCTGTATTTGGGTGTAGCATTCTGTATCTATCTTTTAGGTTCAAATCCTCTAATGTATTATTCAGAACATTTGTTTCCTTATTGATTCTCTGTTGAGATGTTCTGTCTAATGGTGATAATTGTGTATTAAAGTCCTCCACTCTAATGGTAGAAACATTTATGTCTCCACTTAGCCTTTCCAGTGTTTGCCTCATGTATTTCCAGGTGCCCTGATTAGGTGCATAAATATTTATGATTTTTCATTCTTCTTGAAAGATTACCCCTTTTACTAATATATAGTGTCTGTCTTTGTCTCTTACGATAGTTTTGAATTTAAAGTCTATTTTGTCTGATATTAGGATAGCTGCTCCCACCCTTTTATGGTTGTTGTTTGCTTGTAAATTGTTTTCCAGCTTTTTACTTTCAGCCTCATTGAATTCCTGGTTCTAAGGTCAGTTTCTTATAGACAACATATATATGGGTCATATTTCCTTCTCCATTCTGCCAGTCTGTGTCTTCTGACTGGTGAGTTTAATTCATTAACTTTCAGTTTTATTACTCTCAAGGAATTTGTTACATCAACCATGTTTTCTTTGGGTTTATGTATGTCATATATTGTTTTTATTTCTCTTTTTGTCTTTTTTGTTGTTCTTACACTCTCCTCCAACTCTCTCTCTCCTGTTTTTTCCTTTCAACCTGTAGAACTTCCTTTAGTGTTTCTTGAAGTGTAGGATTCTGATTGGCATATTCTCTTAAGTTCTGTTTATCGTTGAATATTCTGAACTCTCCATCATTTTTGAATGCCAGCTTAGCTGGATAGATAATTTGTGGCTGGAAGTTTTTTTCTTTGAGTACCTTGAGTATGTCATACCACTGTCTTCTTGCCTCCATGGTTTCAGATGAGAAATCAGCACTTAATCTTGTTGAGCTTCCTTTTATGTGATGGTTCTCTTTTCTCTTGCTGCTTCGAGTATTTTTTCTTTGTCTTGAGCATTGGAAATTTGACAAGTATATATCTTGGAATCGGCCTGTTAGGATTTATACTGTTTGGGGTGTGCTCTGCTTCCTGGACATGTACATCCATCTCCCTCAAATGGTTTGGGAAGTTTTCAACCATTGTTTCCTTCAACACTCCTTCTGCTCCCTTTCCTTCCTCTTCTCCCTCTGGGATGCCTATAATGTGTATATTTGTGCACTTTGTGTTGTCCATTAAATCACTAAGTCCCCACTTTATTTTTTCTATCTTTTTATCTATCTGTTCTACTATCTGTTTGATTTCAGATGTACTGCCTTCCACATCACTAATTCTTTCTTCTGCCTGTTCAAATCTGCTGTTACATGATTACAGTGTATTTTTGAATTCTTGGATTGTGCCATTCATCATCAACATGCCCATTATCTTTTCATGTATGTTTACAATTTCTTCAGTATGTTCTCCCTATGTCTTCTTAATATCTTTAATCTCTTTCCTCACTTCATTAAGTTGGTCCATGATTTTTTTTGGACAGTCCTGATTAGTTGTTTGATGCTCTTCATCTCTTCCTGGTTTTTAGTTTGTTCATTGGACTGGTCCATGTATTTCTGTTTTTTAGTATAGTTTGTAATTTTTTGTTGCCCTCTGGTCATCATTTATCTTCATGGGTTTATTCAGTTGATTAACTTCTCTCTCTGCTCTAGAGTTTTGTTTGGCTGCTGGTTTTGTGTGTGTGCTTATTTTCTTCTTTGACAGTTTGTTCTTCTTGTTCTATTTCCTTGTTGTTTTCTATGTTCCCTTGCAGGAAAATTATTAGGGCCAGAGAAATCAAAAGCAGTAAGAAAACAAATAGAAATAATAATGAAAGTTAGAAGAGGGGCAATTTAAGAATTAGTAAAATAAATATTTAATTCATATAAGCAGTGTAGAGTAATAGGAATCAATAAGTGGAGTACCTACCATGAAATGTGAAAAGAATAGAGAAAAATATATAGAATGATTTAAAAGGCAAGAGAGATGAGGAGAGAGAGAATTTTTAAAAAAAGGACAGAAAGAAAAAAGTTAATATTTTTTAAAAAAGAATACAGACTAGATGAGGTAGAAATCTAAACCAGTAAAGTTGATGTCTAATAAAAAAAAGTGAAATGTAAGAACAACAACAGAAAGCAGAAGATAGAAAGATGATGGATGGAAAAGTGATTGCATTGGTAGAAAAATCAGTATACACTAAAAATGGGTAATAAAGGAAGGAGAAGCTCAGCTAAGAAGAAACAAGCTATTAGCAAGTAATTTTTAAAAAATTGGAGGGGAAGAAAGAGGTAAGAAAAACAAGGAACAAAGCAACAACAAAAACAAAAACAAAAAGCAA
>JAQZBX010026895.1:13558-28778 GCA_029593785.1 Cabassous unicinctus
CTCCCCTCTCCTGTTCAAGTTGAGTTCCCTTTTGAAATTCAAAAGGGAACCTGATGACTGAGTACACCACACCTAAGTGATTTTTCAAGCCTCTACTTGACTGCCCAGTCCTCCCAGGGGTCCATAAATAGGCTCTTGAAAACTTAAGTGCTTCCCACTGCCTGACTCCCTTAGGGGAGTGAAATTCTGATTAGGACTGCATTTTAAGACCTTTTGTAAGAATAGGTAGAAGAAGATTTTTTTGCCCCTTCTTCAGAAAGCAGCAGTATTCAGCTTGGCAACTTCCAACCAAAATCTATTCAGTCTGTCTGCCAAGTCCAGAACAGCCCTGGAAATGTCCAGTGGCAAAGGCTCTGTGATTCCTGGGGTGGCAAGAACCAGAGGGCAGCCAAATATACCCTGAAATTTTCTCATGAATTTCATTTTGGGTAACAGTGTAGTTGGTTTTGGACCCTGGAATACCAGGGGTGCTGAGAACTGGAGCAGGAAATTCTGAACAGCCCTCAAGATGTTTCTTGGGCCCTTTGGTTCAGAGACCAGAGTGGTAAACTCAGACTGTCCTCCAAGTTCTGCTTTGAGCCCTTCCATTCAAATGACAGCCAAATATCCCCTGAGATTTTGATCAGGTGCTTTGGTTTAGGTAACTGCTCCCAATGTCTCCCACCTATTTGGCTGGGAATTTTGACCTGAATTTTGAGATTTTCAGGCATCCTCCAAAACCTAGTTCAGCCACAGGGATGCCCATCAGCAGGGCTCTGGATCAAATTCTCAGGATGCTAAGACCATAGCATCAGCTCCAAATTATGTGAGGTAGTAAATTTTCTAGTCAGACTTGGACTCTGGGATGCCAGATCAGTTGACTAAAAATCACTTCTTCCTAGAATAATGGGCATGGTCTCTAGCCTACCAGCAGACTCCCCATAGGTGTTTCTTCTCAGAGATCAGGAAAATCTGCCTACTGCTGATCTACATGGCCACAGTATAGCCAAGAGCAGCTTCTGTATGGGATCCTGAATTTCAATTAAAGCAGTGTAAAAGGGGAGGACTGATAAATCTGAGGACTAGAAACCTCATATCACATCTCCTTAAAGAAATGAGGAAATACACCTCAATCTTCTATTAACTCCTTTTTAAAGAAGCCTTATCAGTTTCAAACTTGGTTGTGCTGAAGAAAGTGTGCATAGGGATCAAGATCCAGACCAGTTACTAAACCTCTTCTGGAAAATTACAAAACCTCATGTGCCATCAATTAAGATAAAGTAAATTCCTAGAAATACTAAAGGTACAGAATTCTCTCTTCTGTTTTAATCTGTGCTTAACTTTGCATTCAACTTTGAAATCTGTGTTTAACTTTGTCAGTTTGCTTGTTATTAGGAAATCAGATTTGGGGTTCAACTGTTACAAATTGGATAATGGTAAAAGGTAGCCTAAACATGAGTCTTTAAGTGTCAATATGGTCTTGTGAGTGGATTTAATGTATAAATCACAAGGGGAATTGGTTCAACTGCTAGAAAAGCAGAAAACTTAACAAAGGTGTTACTAAAAAAATTCTTTTGGCATAGTTAATAAAGGTACCCAATTCACCTAAAGCAAATACTTATTAGAAACCATAACTAAGAGTTAAGATCATTAGATTGACTTCAGCATTGTCAAACTCTCTTGTACATTCAAACCAGGCATTCAATACACTGTAGGTTGCCTCTCCATTTGAGTTATTGGCTAAGTTGGTCACTGACCCCTAAGACAATAAAGGTATCTACTACAATTCTTGTTGTGATCCTGAAGTTGATAGAGACTACAGTGCAGTTGTGAATTCTTGCAATAACCAATGATGGCTCAAAATAGCCAAATGTACAATGGATATCACCTACAGACTGGCACTGTTTCATAGTGCTGAATGGTTATGCACCAAGTCAGTGGAATATTGGAGCCTACTTTCCTAGCTTCTCACTAGGGCCAATGATGCTGCAGCATCCTGGCTGTGTGAAGGACATATCAATTGGAACAATAATTACCATAGTGATGTAAGTAGAACTTAAACACAATTGGCACTATGCCCTGCTCCCAAGGAGAGATAGCATGCATCATATTGCAAACCTGGAGCTTAAATCTATTTAACTGCAGCTCAAAGAAGATCTTATGCATTAATCATATTAAGTATTGTACCTATATTTCTCTGATTCTAGATATATGCCTGATGATTATGGTGAAATCTTTCCTATTCTAGACCATATGCAGAGGGATATTAAACATGTTAAAATTCCTGGTAAGCTTCATTTCTTAAGTAGTTAATGAACATGCCTGTAAGATTAAAAATGGCCACCTTGCCTGAGATCAATGAAGGCAGTGGCACATTTAAATAATAAAAGCCACCAAATTAACTTGGGACAACCTCTTAATTTTCACCCCACACCAGGTGAAAGATGTGCTTAAGCCAGGTCTCCTAGCCCTTATTCCAGAACCCTTCCCATTCATATCCTGGGGAGGATGAGCAAACCCACATGCTATCCTACCGGAGCTAAGTGTTTCTCACCAAAAGGGAAACAGCAAATGAGGTGGCTAGGACCCACTTCAGGTTTGCCCCTTTGAGATGGTCTATGGACAGCCTTTCCTCACCCGGGACCTGGAAACCATGTTCTAATCAAAACTTGGCAAGAAAACAAGCCTCATTCTCAATTAAAAGCCAAAATGGAAGGAACCTTACTCTTTAGTTCTCATCACTTCCTCAGCTGTTAAAGAAATTCTCGGCTTGGTGCACTTATCCTGAGTGAAGCCAGCTGCCCGAGGAAGTGCCAGGTTACCAGAAGCATCTGATGGGATGTACAAGTTTCAGTCATTGGACAACTTGAAATACCTCTAAAGAGAAAAAGCTAAGTAGCATCTGTGTCAAAGCCAGCTGTTACCTCTAACTCTGGCCCAAATGACTATTGCTAGGGGAACAGCAAACCAGACACACTTTAAGA
Source organism: Cabassous unicinctus (assembly GCA_029593785.1). NCBI lineage: Eukaryota > Metazoa > Chordata > Mammalia > Cingulata > Chlamyphoridae > Cabassous > Cabassous unicinctus. The sequence continues at coordinate 16,522 of JAQZBX010026895.1, forward strand.
AACTTTGTCTGTTTTCACTTCCCATAATTTCCTCCTATACAATAACTAAAAGGACAATGTCTCTTCTCATCTTCCTCTTAACTGTCTTAGGCATAACCACCACCATGGAAAACTGGGATTAGCAATTTATACCAAACCCCATTATCTCTTACAGCCACTCCCTAGAGCTAACTAATGGCATAAAAGAAACCAGCCCTGTCTTAGAAGCTCTGATATGGCAAGCAGACTCTCTTGCTGCTGTGGTGCTGCAAAATAATAGAGCATTTAACATGCTAACTACAGCAGAGGGAGGAACATGTCTCTTCCTTAAAGAAGAATGCCATCTCTGTGTAAATCACTCTGAAATAGTCCTAAACAGTATTCAAAACCTGCAAAGTGAAACCCACCAACTTTGGGGACATGCAACATTTATAGACACCTGGTCTTTTCTACTTTTATGATCCAGTATTCTCTTAGTGGAACCATATAGCCTCAAAATTCTAACTAAACTTATTTCTTCCAGAATTCACATCTTGTTAGCCATATGGGGACTTCATCCAGCTTCACCCAGGATGCCAGATTCATCTTCCTTCAACCATGATAGAACAGCCAAAGGGTTTCATACCTTGTCAGGTAGAGCCTATTGCCCCTAACCACCAGGAAGTAATTACAGAATAATGACCATCATACTTCAACACCCCATTAAGAATAAAGGTATAAACTCTCTGACACGGAAGTTGAAGCAGGCTAGTAAAATAGGGAATCAATAGATGGAACCTGGCAAGAAGCCCACATGGACATCGGTACCCCCAAGATGGTTGCCAGAAGAACTTGTGAGAAATCTAATCAGAATGAGATTTTCTCTGGAAGACAGGAGAACCCCCAGATATTCCCAGGGGCCTTATCATTGGGCCCTCCTGTGGGATTGATGGGTGGGATAATCAATCAAAAGAGCAAACAGTTGGGACTCCTCCCCCTCATTAGCAAAGGACAGAAAAATTAATGGTTCAGAAAGCAAGGGCAAAAGCTGAAACAGCCCCTGTTCCTGCTTTCTGTCCCCTGCTCTCACTACCCACCCACCCCCCACCATGATGAGCATGCAAGTAGACCTGGGCATTTATAATCTGTAATGGGGAATGGTAATCTGTACATCAGCCCTCTTTATCATTTTTCAGCTCCTTCCTCTTTACTTGGGATGCTTAATCTGTTATTTTCTTCCATTCCTCTTCCCTCCATTCCTTAATAAGTTACTGGCCTAACCTACCCAGCTTGCGCTTGAAGTTCATTTCTTGTAGCCTAGCCAAGAACCTAGAGTAAATCCTGCAACAGTAGAACTGCCCAGTTTATTAATCTTTGCTCAGCCTTTGTGCTAAAATCATGGGATTATCTAGGAGAGTACAGATTACCAGTTCTTAATTTTAAAGAGTTGGGGAGGTGGGTTGCACAGGGCATCAGTCCTTAAGATTACTTATACTTTTAACCACATGGTTTAGCACCACATATAAGAGTCCTTATTTTTGCTTAATCATAACACTTGTTTTAGCTGTGCTTGCCATTACTTCATCTTTACAAGTGCTGAATTTAAACAGATCATGTCCTGGTTAGGCTTAGGTGAGATTTGTGAACTTTTTGAAACTGTGGATAGAGCCATGAATATGAATTCTGTGCAACAGCAGTCCCTATTTAAGTGGCATAAATGGTTTACTATGCCTGTAAATTCTTAGTCATAGCAAATGCCCATTTCATAATAGCATTTCCACTTGAGCTATGCTTGTGATTTTTAACTCCAGTAGAATTCTGGACATCCCACAAAAGTGAGTTCTTAGTCTTGATAAATTCTGGTTTGACAATAGCAAGCTCTCCATTAGCTGTGTTTGGTTTTCCTCAAGTCTAAGTTAGGTATATAGGCAAATGTAATATTTTAGGCACAACAAATATGGGTTTAGCCACACATGTCATTTTTTTAAATGATAGCAAGGTCTGCTTTCACAATAACCTGTCCAATTTAGCAATGCTAATAATTTTGTTTACCTCATGTAAAAGTCATGGTATATCAAGGAGTGTCATACTTCAAGTGGAAAAATACCAGTTTAACATGACCTGTTGTTTCTTAATTGGAGCCAGTTCCACTATTGCAATAAAAAAATCTCCTTTTCACTATATTTACTTTAAATCCAGCAGAGGTTGACTTATACTGGGAATGTGATTTTTTAGTCCTAGGAAATACCAGTTTGCCATTTCTCAGAGTTTTGAGTCAAGGCAAGTTCAAGGCTCAGATTTCCAAATACCTCTTCAGCTATGTTTCATGAGAAACATTTTTAGAAATATATTTTTATGACAGAAGTTGTGAACTTACAAAACAATCATGCAGTTGTGTGGAATTCCCATACAACAAACCTCATGAACACACCAAACTGATGTGGAACATTTTTTACAAATTATGAGGTAATCTCATACTATGACCACTATGCTCCATAACATACACTTGGCATATTTTTTCCATATTCCCCTTTGATTAACACAGTACAGCATTGGTATTGATTCAGGAATATTACAGTATTGCTGTTAACTACAGTCCATAGATTACATTAATTGCATTTTCCCATGCTTCTCCACATTCGCACCACCCAGCAATAGTGATGTACATCCATTCTAGATTACAGGAAAACGTTTTCACATTTCTATTTTTAACCACAATTCTCATCCACCTCTGGGTTCACTGTGTTATTCAGTCCCTAGATTATCCTTTAGCTTTCTTTCAATTGACATTTACATCCCTAGACTACTCTTTTCATCTACAATCCCATTTATAAACCAGTTGTGTTATTTCTACTCACTAAAATGTGTTATCATCAACTCTATTCATTTCCACACTTTTACAGTCAAGTTTATTAAAACTTCTACATAAATTAAGCATCTGTACTCCTCAGCCCTCCTCTTATCTCCTTATACCTATACTCCATGCATTTATTATTCATATTTAGTTCATATTAGCAAGATCAAGCAATATTTGTGCTTTAGTGTCTGGCTTATTTAACTTAGCATAATGTCTTAAAGATTCATCCATGTTACGATATGTGTTCTAATTTCATTTCTTCTTACTACAGCATAGTATTCCATCATATGTATATGCCATATTTTGTTTATCCATTCATTGGCTGCCATCATTCAGCAATTTGAAATAATGCCACTATGAACATCAGTGAGCAAGTGTCTGTTCTCATCTCAGTTTTCAGTTCTTCTGTATATAATCCAAGTAAAGGAATTGCTGGATCATATTGCAGTTCTATATTTGGCTTCCTGAGGAACTGCCAAACTATCTCCCACAGAGGCTACACCACTTTACAACCCCACAGTGAGTGTTCCTATTTCTCCACATCCTCTCCAACACTTATTGTTTTTTCTTTTTTAAGTGCTGGCCATTCTATGCAGTGTAGGATGATATCCCATTACCATTTTTATTTGCATTTCCCTAACAGCTAATGATATGTAACATTTTTTCATGTGTTTTTTGACCATTTCTATTTCCTCAGAGAAATGTCTACTTAAGACTTTTGCCCATTTTTAATTGGATTGTTTGTTCTTTCATTGTTGAGCTGTATGACCTCTTTATATAGAATGGAAATCATATGAATTTTGGTAAAATTGACATCTTAATGATATTTAGTCTTGTAAGCCAAAAACATGGAATATTCTTCCAATTATTTAGGTTTTATTAATTTCTTTTAACAATGCATTGTATTTCTCTGAATACAAGTGCTTTACATCCTTGGTTAAGTTTATTCCTAAATATTTGATTCTTTTAGTCTCTATTGTAAATAGAATTCATTACCAACTTCCTTCTCAAATTATGCAGTACTAGTGTATAGAAACACCACTGAATTTTGTGTATTGATCTTATAACCTGCCATTCTACTGAAATTGTTTATTAGTTCTAGCAGCTGTGTTTTATTTTTATTTATTTATTTATTTTTTATACTTTCTAGGTGTAGGATCATATCATCTGGGAATAATGAATGTTTTTCTTCTTTCTTTCCATTTGGATGCCTTTATTTCTTTTTCTTGCCTAATTATTCCAGCTAGAACTTCTAGCACAATATTGAATAACAGTGGCAAATTCCCCCAGAAACTGATGAAGCTTCTCCCAACTTTCTTCTCTGCCATTGGTAGGGACAGAGCTGCAGCCATTTGTAGTAATCTAAGCTGTGCAGGCCAAGACCATCTGTAGTTGACCAGACAGACAAATGAAGCTTCACACTCCTACTTCCCCTCTCTGGGAGGGGATGGAGCTGCAGGCTTGGGCAGCAAACTAAGCCATGTGTGCCTAAAATGACTTCAACTGCCCAGGGAGACTGACATAGCACTGGTCTCCATACTCCCATGCCAAAGGTGGGGATGGGCCCTATGGAGTGCCCAAAAATCTTAACCATGTAGGCCAAATATGCCTGCAGTTTCCCTGAGAGGCTGAAGGAGTACTGTCCATTCTGCCCTTTAGAGGGTAGGGATGGAACCACAGGTACCCAAGAATTTGAATTCAGTCCATGTAGGCCAAAATTGCCTGCCATTGCCCTAGAGGCTCATGAAACTCTGAGGGGTGGGGATGGAATCACATGTGTTTTACTATCCAGATTGAGCCAGCCAAAAGAACCTGAAGTTAGAACTTTGTGGTCATAGTAGCTAGTACTATTTAAGCTATGCTTATTTTCTTAAACAGGAATAGAAGCTCAGATGTCCCTGAGAATTGGATTTAGGCAAGCAAGAACTTATTTAGCATTGATGTTCAGGACCTGGGTCCGTGAAAATGGTGCCACAGATGAGAAAGAATGAGACAAAGAGAAGAAACAACTGGGATCACGGGACTCTCCATCCACAGGGAGAAGAAGAGCCCCACCACATAAAAAAATGCAGTTTTTCTTTTGCTAGAACAAGGAAAATACATGTGTGCATGTGCAAAGGCAATAGATATGTGACAGTTTACACTTTATTAAAGTCAGCAAGTTTTAATGGTTAATGGCTTAATTCTCTTTACATTCCTGTACATAGCAGAGCTTGTAAATCTTTAGTAGCAGACCTTGTAAATCTTTATCTAACATATACATGTTACACTCTTTGAAGCTCAGGATGTCTCCCCACCAGTCTCCTCTCAGATCTTATCTCAGTGTCTAGAGACTAAAGACACCTGTCTCCTACATTCCAAGGCAGCCTGCTTTCTGTCAGTTGTCATGGTCTTTATTTGAACTCCATCAATTTAGCACCACTCAGATCCTTTTAGTCCCTGTGTCACTAGCTCCTCCATGCTGGTAATAAATCATTTGTAAGGTTCATTCTCTGTAGGACTATTTATGGTTCCATTTCATTTCCATTCCAGAATGGTTTGTTTGGGTGTGAGCTGGCTAAACTTGGGAGAACATAAATACCCAAGCCAGTGGTGGGCACTGCTGAGTGCTTTGCAAGTTCTCATGTCCTCCTGGTCTGAGTTTTATGAGATGGGGCAGCATTTTCTTGGCTTTGTAAAGCAGAATCCGGATTATCCAGATGAGACACAAGAGGCCCAGCCTCCCTAATCACTGAGCTCAGGAATTTCTGGGCCATGGCAGGTGCCTTTCTATCCATTCTAGGAAAGTTCACAGAAGGCATCAGGGATTCCAAGTCTGTACTGCTTTCCAATCCTTGATGGTGTCTGTGCTGGTGATAAGGAAAAGTCACTGCAGCCCTACCCCTTCCTCTTTTCCTGACAAGAATCTTCTGCCTTAAAACTGGAGCCTGCACTTCTGGCTTTGTAACCCCACCTGCTTAATTTTATAACCTGCAAATTCTGCTTCTGTAACCATGCTTGCTTAGTTACCTAAGGTAATAGAAAATTCCACCCACCAACTTGCTAGCCAATGAACAGGAGCCTGCAGACCCCAATAATAAGACCCCAATAACTGGGGCTGGGGGTCCAGAATTTGGAAACTGAACTTTCCTCTGAGCCTGCGCATGTAATAATGCCTGGTTCTTCCACTCCCTCTGAGTGCCATTTTTTGTGTTTCCCATCGTGACAGCCACAACATTTGGTTCCCTGACCAGGAAACCCAACCGAGCAGGCCCATTGTGCCTCCGGTTGGGACTGAAAGGTGTAGCCAACAGTGATCTCCGAGCAAATGAGGTAGGTGCCTCCTGTCACCTTGAAGGGACCTCCTTCTGAGGCAGAACACCAAGGTCCGCATTCCCACGTCCCAGTCGGACTCAAGGGAGAGAGACAGACTGAATGATATCAGAAGATTTTGGAAAGGTAAGCACCCAGGTGCCAAGCCCCAGACAAGCCCGTCTCCAGATGGAAGAGGAGACTGTTGACATCCTAAGGTCTCACGTGACGAGACTCCAGTATAGGACAATTCCTTTGGGAGGGATTGTTTAACCTCTGAGTGATTGTGTGGGTGAATGTGGACAGTAGGGGCTTGCACCTATCATACCAGTTTGTGGCCCCATGGCATGTGCTACAGGGTCAGAGTGGGCCCCAACCTGCTTCTGCAGCTATGTCATCTGGCATAACGGTGCACCCAGAAAATTGTCCAGATGCCTTAGCTAAGACAAGCCTATGTTCCTGCGAGGGATGCAGACAGGTGGGCAGGCATCTGAGTGGCCTTGAAAGAGGCACCCCACCTTTGTCTGTCTTGCACCACTGACACAGGGTATGGGCTCATCACAGTCAAAACCCACTGTCTTGAAATTCATGCTTAAGGACTTCAGGAATGACTTTTCTGGAGATTATGGTAACCAGATGAACCCCGGCACCCTCCAAACTCTATGTGAGTCAGAGTGGCCCACTTTTAATGTCAACTGGCCCTCGGAAGGGACCCTAGATGTAGCCAAGGTCTGTGCGGTGTGGCTAGTGGTCACCAGAACCCGTGGCCACCCAGATCAGTTCCCCTATATTGACTCCTGGTGAGAAATAGCCCAGACTCTGCCCTCTTGGGTTCACTTGTGCATTGGAAAGAAGGGACAGAGCAGGGTCTTAGTTGCACAACAAGCGAGGCATCAGAAACCAGTCATTCATTAGGGGTCCTCGGAAGAAGACCCACCACTGCCCCCACCGCCATATGTGCCAACCGCCCCAGCCCTTCCTCCTGGCTCAGGAGCACCGGCGGGTCTCCCAGAGACGTCTCCTCCTTCAGTCTCCCCTCCTGGCCTGGAGGTACAGGCAAATCATGTGGTGACACCACCCCTGACCCTTGCAGAACCGATGACCCCACCAGAGGGGAGTCCTGCCACCCATTGGCAAGGAGACTCTGATTGGCACAGCCTGCATTGCAGATGCCCCTCCATGAGATGCAGGGCCCACCCTGGCTAGGCAAAGATGGGGCCTTTCAACCAGGAAGGCTCATTTTGTACTACCAGCCCTCCACAATTACAGACCTCTTAAACTGGAAACATCACATCCCTTGCTATTTGGAGAAGCATAAGGCCTTATTGATCTCATGGGATCCATCTTCCAGACCCACCATCCCACTTGGGATGATTGCCACCAATTCCTCCTGACTCTATTTAATACTGAGGAGACACAGCAATTCCTGGCAAAAGCACAAAAGTGGCTACAAGAGCAAGCCCCTACTGGTGTCCTAGACCCGGAGGATTCGGCATGGACGGCGGCACCAGAAACTAAGCCTAACTGGGACTTTAACACTGAACAGGGCCTGGCTACACTCCAACTATATCAGGAAACACTTCTCCAAGGGGTCCAAGAAGGGGCTAAATGACCTAGGAACATGACAAAAACAACTTCCATTATTCAAAAACCCCATGAGTCTCTGGGGGATTTCTATGAACGGCTTTGCGAGACCTTCAGGATTTACACACCTTTCGATCCAGAAGCTCCAGAAAACCAGAGGATGATGAACACAGCTTTCATGGCACAAGCGGCAGCAGACATCAAAAGAAAACTCCAAAAGTTGGAAGGATTCATGGGCATGAACATCTCACAACTGCTAGAGGTCACCAACGATGTGTTCGTCAATTGGGATGAAGTTGCCAAGTGAGAAGCCAAGAAATGAATGAAGCACCAAACCTCCCTACTAGTGGCAGCCTTGGGAAATGCCAACCCCACCAGGCAAAACGGACCACCTCACAAAAAGGGGGGAAGCACCAGGAGGATGTCACTGGCCAGAGACCAATGCGCTTACTGCAAAGAGAGTGGGCACTGGAAAAATGGTTGCCTCCAGAAGTCTCAGACACCAAGAGAAAGCACCCCAAAAGGAAAATATCAACCAAAGCCCCAAGACCACCTAATCGGACTGGCAGGACTCAGCTCTGAATAAGGGTGACCGGGCTCACTGGAACTTGGCCCTCACAAGCCCATGGTCAAATTACAAGTTGGGGGCCAGACAATGACTTTCATGGTGGACACTGGTGCTGAACATTCTGTAGTCAGAACCCCCATTGCCCCCTTTAGTGGAAAGACTGCTAATATCATAGGGGTGACTGGAGACAAGCCAAACCAATGGCCTTTTTGCCAGTCAAGAACTTGCCAGCTCAGTGGCCATGAAGTAACTCATAAATTTCTGTACCTGCCTGAGTGCCCAGTTCCCCTGCTTGGCAGAGAACTCCTAATGAATCTTGGGGGCCAGATTACCTTCAAACCTGAAGTCTCAGCAAACTTAAGTCTCAGAACCAGTCTCACTCTCCTCATCACTGTGCCCTGAAGCGAAGAATAGAGACTTCATGGGAAAGAAAGTTCAGGATAGAATCCAGAGGAACTGCTGGATCATTTCCCCCAAGTTTGGGCAGAAAATAACCCACTGGGAATGGCATGGAACCATCCACCTATCATCAGTGATTTAAAGCCCAGAGCAATCCCGGTCCAACATAGGCAGTATCCCATACCCTGCAAAGCGCAATTGGGCATAGCCAAGCACATAGATCACCTGAAGGAAGAAGGAATCCTAATCGAATGCCAGTCACCCTGGAACACCCCGTTATTACCAGTGAAGAAGCTGGATGGACCGGATACCGACCAGTACAAGATCTACGGGCCATAAACAATGCTACTTTTACCTTACATCAAGTTGTTCCTAAGCCATACACTTTATTGGGACAGCTGCCACCCAAGGCTGCCTGGTTCACCTGCCTGGATCTTAAAGATGCCTTTTTCTGCCTATGGCTGGCCCCCACTAGCCAGTCCCTGTTTGCCTTTGAATGGGAGGACCCCAAAACCCGGAAAAGGACTCAATTAACTGGGACACAGCTCCCACAGGGCTTCAAGAACTCCCCAAACCTTTTTAGGGAAGCCTTGGCAGTAGATCTTGCCACCTACCCCTGGGAAGACTGCAAGTGCACTCTCTTACAATATGTGGACAATCTCCTGCTTGCCAGTGAGACAGAAAAAAGTTGCTGGAAGGGAACCCAAACCCTCCTCCAACTTTTAACATGGTCTGGGTACAAAGTATCATGGAGAAATGCTCAGATCTGTAGACAGCAGGTCAAATACCTAGGGTTCAACATCTCACAAGGGCCTAGGACCCAAGCGGAAAAGGGTGATCTGCTCCATCCCCACACCCACCACGAAAAGACAGTTCTGTGAGTTTCTCGGAGTGGCGAGGTTTTGCTGCATCTGGATCCCTGGGTTTGCAGCAATGGCCAGACCCCTTTATGAAACTCTGGCAGGGCCGGAAAAGGAATCTCATGCCTGGGGAGAAGTCCAACAGAGGGCTTTTCAAAACATCAAGAAATAACTCAGCGAAGCCCCTGCCTTGGGCCTTCCAGATGTGACTCGAGACTTTAACTTGTTTGTACATGAAAAAAACAAAGTAGCCTTAGGGGTCCTCATGCAAACAATCAGCCCCTGGCAAAGACCCATTGCTTACCTTTCTAAACAACTAGACTCTGTGGCTGCAGGATGGCCACCCTGCCTAAGAGCCCTGGCGGCCACTGTGATCCTTGTCAAAGAGGCAGACAAATTAACTCTTGGACAGGCCATCCACGTCATGGTGCCACATGCGGTTACTGCCTTCATGAACTCCTATGCTGATCAATGGATAACAAATCCCCGGCTAGCACCTTATCAGGGACTACTCTGTGAAAACCCCAGAGTGACTATAGAAAGAGTGCGCAGTTTGAACCCTGCCACCGTTTTGCCTGAGGAAGAAGGGGCCCAAGATCACGACTGCATGGAAGTGATGGAAGAGGTCTATGCCAGCTGCCCCGACCCCCAGGATAAACCACTCTCCACACCAGATCTGATGCTATTCATGGATGGGAGCAGTTTTGTTAAGAATGGGGAAAAGCTTGCCAGATATGCAGTCACCACCACCGAGTGGGTAGTGGAAGCAGCGTCTCTACCGAAAGGATGGTCTGCAAAAAGGGCAGAGCTTTGGGCATTGGTCCGAGCCCTGCAGCTAGCCACTGGACAAGCAGTAAACATTTACACTGACTCTTAAGTATGCGTTTGCTACCATTCATATCCACGGGACAATCTATAATGAAAGAGGTCTCCTAACCGCTGGGGGAAGGAGATCAAAAACAAGGAGGAAATTCTCCAACTATTAGAAGCAGTGTGGGAACCAAATAAGGTCATCATCATCCACTGCTGGGGCCATCAGAAAGGAATGGACATGGTAGCACAAGGGAATAGACTCGCTGACAAAGCAGTACGACTGGCGGCTGAAGAAAACTATAAAGTACAGGTTCCGGAATTAACACCACAGCTGTCCCTCTTGGGATAAAGGATTGATCAACTAAGCTACACCTGAGAAGAGCAGGAGTGGGCTGGAAAGGAAAGGGGAAGCCAAACCTCCCAAGGGGCTTGGCTGCTCTCAGATAACTGGATTTTTGTGCCAAAAGGAGATGCATCTGCCCTTGTCCAGCAATACCACCAGCTCACCCACCTAGGGAAAACTGCACTGGAAGCCTTGCTTGGGAGATATTATTATTCAGCCTGGCTGACTTCTCTCTGCACTACTGTCAGTGGCCAATGCCAAGTTTGTGCCAAGAACAACCCCTTGCAAGGCCCCCGTGCTCCAGCAGGTGTCCAGCACGCGGGAACAGCCCCCTTTGAGGATATCATAGAGGACTTTACAGAACTAAAACCATGTCGAGGGTACAAATACCTGTTGGTGATGATATGCACCTTTTCAGGTTGGGTTGAGGCCTTCCCCACTCGCATGTGAAAGGCAAAAGAAGTGACTAATGCTCTGCTTAGAGAAGTCATTCCATGACACGGGCTGCCACTGTCCACTGAAAGTGACAACAGCCTGGCCTTTGTGGCTGCCACAGTCCAAGAACTGATGAAAATGCTGAGAATTAAGTGGAGGCTCCATACTGCTTACAGGCCTCAGAGTCCAGGGAAAGTTGAGTGCATGAATTGAACCCTCAAAGCCACCCTAGCAAAGTTCTATGGAAACTGGTCTCCCCTGGGTAGATTTACTCTCTTTGGCCCTTCTCTGAGTTAGGTGCACTCCAGGACCCACAGGCTACTCTCCCTTTGAAATTCTGTTTGGGCAGCCACCCCCAATTGTCTGGGTGTGTAGAGGAAGTCTCAAGCTTCTGGGGGAGGCCAACCTAGATTCCATTCTCTAGCATCTTGGAAAAACTATAGCTGAAATACATAAAACTGTCCAGTCTGGAAACCTCATCCCCTTGGGACACCTGGTCAACCCTCATCAGCCAGGGGACCAGATCTGGGTCAAAGAATGGAGGAAAGAAACCCTTCATCTTACCTGAACAGGTCTATATACTGTAATCCTTGTAACTCCCACTGCTCTTAAAGTTGCAGGCATCACCCCCTGGATTCATCATTCCAGAGTCAAGAAGGCCCATCATGATAAGGAGCAGAACAGCTGGGCAGCCCAACCCGTACCCGACCACCCCTGAGAGTGCAAATCACCCGAAATACTTGAGCACCAACCTCGCTGAACGCCAGCTGAATGGACCCCTGCTCCTGGTGGGGCCTGTGTTTATGGGGCCTGATCACCTTGGTGTTTGGAATTGGACTCACTGCTGAGGCCCCCGAGGACTGGGCTGTTGTGAATAGAACCCTAATTGCTATAGCATACTGGTGCATAGTAGGATGCTTCTGTGCCTTAGGCTGTGTTTCCTATTCACTTTCAGGGCTGAGGCCAGTTCCGAGCCCTGCTCCAGTTGTTATAAGACTGCCCCTCTCTCAGCAATGGGTAGGTTGAAACAGCTCACAGGGAAATACCAACCCTCCCCTTCCTGTACCCACCGCACCTATATTTCAGCAGAATGTTATAAGTTATCCAAAACCTTATTTTGTGAGGAAAGGGGACAAAATTTCTGGATGG
>JAQZBX010026896.1:0-28683 GCA_029593785.1 Cabassous unicinctus
TTTTTTTTTTTTTTTTTACCCGGAGGTCCCGGGAATCGAACCCAGGTCCCTCCATATGCGAGACGGATGCCTAACCATTTGAGCCACATCTGCCCCCCTCCCCTTCTTTTAACTGGTAGGGTACCCGAGGCCCAGAGAGCGCTGTCCCTGGTTTCCAGCCTGGCTCCCCTTCAGTGGCCCCGTTCCTGCTCCTGGCTTGTCCTGGCTTGAGGCTAAGCGCTGGTGTTCCCTGCAGCCCGGTCTCCTCCCCTGTGCTCCAAGCCCAGACTAACGCCTCACTGGGCACCTCCCTTTGGATGTCCTAGAGACAACTCGTCTCCCACAAAGCTGCCTTAGCATCCTCTGTCCCCACTGATGTTCGCCCTGTCTGGAACGCCGGAATTCTCTGCCTAACTCCAAACACCGTGCCCTCCACTCTCCTTGCCTGCCAGCACCTCCTGCTTCCTCTTAGGGTTGACTCTCAATCTCCCTATACCCACTGCCTTGCCGTCATTCACGCTCTACTACTGACACCCCTATCTTCGCCCACTCCCAGTCTCCACCAGGCTGCTGGGATGTCTTCACACACAGAGCCCTTCCCCACTGCCTGTTACAGACCAGGCCCATGTTTCTGCAGCAGGCACGGGATGCCCCTTTAGACTTGGCCCTGACTGCCCTCTCCACCCCCAGCCCTTCAGGCCCCAGCAGTGGTGGCTCCTCACACCGTTTCACCCGCTGGGACACCGCACAAGCTGTTCTCATGGAACTCCCTTTCCCAGTCTGCCTGTTGAAAACCTACTACTCCTTTAAAAGCTTGCTTTGAGCGAGGGCTTCCTGATGAGTCCCTTCACCCCCCTTCTCCATGTTAGGCAATTGCCACGACCCCCCTTCCCACCTAATCTAGACTACGTTTTGAACACACTTGTATCCATTGCAACAATCCCAGCGTACCACAGGCATTTACGTCTGTCCCCTCCATGAACCAGCGAAAGATTTACTCGTTTCTGGACACACGGCCCATGCAGAGCCCGCTGTGGAGCCAGTGCCCAGCAACGCTCGCTGAGCTAATCTGAAAGTCCTGCGCTTACCCCCCGACCTGTGGGTCAGGACATTCACTCCCCAGCCCAGGACCTGGGTGGGGGGCTTCAAAGAGGCCCTCAGGGAAAGAAATCTCAGGGCAAGACAGCCACTCCAAGGGGGCTCCCGGGACCCCAGGGGATGTGAAGGAGGGTGAAGCCTGGAGAGAGGTACAGCCAGCGAGGCTCTCAGAACTTAAGGGAGATGTGCGGTTCTGTTTACTGGGCAAGGGGAGCAGGCGCCATGGGTGAGGAAGGGGAGAGGTGGGGCAGAAGGGACTAGTGTGCGGGCCTGCTCAGCCCCAGGCAGTCTCAGCTACTGTGGCCAGGAAGCAGGGAGCCGCAGGGAGCCCAGCGCACCCCCTCTGAACCTTGCACCCAGCTTCCTTCCAGTGCCTCTGGGGCTCCCACTCCCTCCCCAGCATCGGCCCCAGTACCGGCTGGTGCTTGACATTCTTTTCCCAGGAGAGCAAAGCCTTTTGCTCTCAACCGGATGAAGGGCTTGAGTGCCCTGTGCCCTGGTGAGGCCCAGCAGTCACCAGGCTCCACCACAGGGAGCTGCGGCCTGAGGCTACACGAGCAACAGGCCCTGCAGGGGGAAGGGATGAAGGGAGGCTCTGCCAGCAGACACTGGGCAGCTGCCACCCCTGTGTCTATGTTCAGTCTTGTCTGTCTTCAACGTGGACCAGTGAGAGAGAGAAGCCAGGCTTGCTCCCGCCACTGCCAAGGCAAGGTCTTGGGGCGTCCGCGGGTCAACGCACAGCTTTCTGTGGCCCAAGGAACCGGGAGCTCAGCCTAGTGGAGGCTTCTTGACCCGGGGACAGGCGGGAGCCGGAGCTCCACCACCGGAGAGTCTACTCAAAGTCCAGAGGGTACTGGGGGCATGGGCGGGAACCAGGGCAGTGTGAGAGCCCAGCCAGGGCGGGAGGTGCCAGGTGCCCTGGGCGGGGGCACAGAGGCAACGTGCTCGGACACTGCCAGTCACTTTTATTATGGAAGAAGGGACCAGGGGACTGAGGGCTGGGCCACCCCCCGCCCACAGCAGCCCCTCCCTGAACCCCACCCCCAGGATGTCTGTCAGCCCCAACTGTAGAAGTAAATTTTCTGCCAGGTGGGCAAATAATCCATGAGCGGCCCTGCAGAAAGAGAAGAACAAATACAGACTCCAGGCTGGCTCTGCTCTCCACAGGTTCCTTCCCAGCCACTGTCACCCAAGCACGGCTCCTCGCGTCCACACAGCTGGGAGCTCTGTGATTCTCCCAGCTCTCCATCCCCAGGGAGGCGGCATTGACAGGCTTCCAGCCGAGGACCCTCAGGCTCAGGGAAGTCAAATGGCTTGCACAGCTGTAAACACTGACAGGGCCGAGCCAGGCTCAAGTTCTCCCGCCCCACTGGGCTGCCCTCTGCCGAGTGGGGGCTGCTCCCCAAGCCAGGGAAGATGCTTCAGGATACTGAGGCAGGAAAAAGGCTGAAAGCCAGTGTGGACATCTCATTCCCACCACCCCTAAGACTATCAGCCACCCTGGCCCATGCCCAAGAAAGTCACCCAACCGTGACTCGGCTTCCTCTCCTGAAGGTACCAAGCCTCAGATTACAAGGAGATGGGAGGAAGAAGAGGGAGACGGGGCCTCTGCGTGAGACCACCCCAGTCATGCTTACGCGTGATCAGGCCAACGCCGGGGACGTGGTCTGCCAGCAGCTGAAGCAGGAAGAGGATCCTTGCTCTGGACGGAGGAGATAAATGGGGGGCAGGCTGAGTGGGGGGCTGGGTCTCTGCAAAATGAGGGAGCTCAAAGCGGTCACCACCTTACTAAAAGGCAGAGGATCCCAGAAGACAAAAAAACTTCTCAGGAGGACAGAGCCTGTTTCACAAGGCTCCCCCCTCCCCCCAGCCACGGCCCTGGGAGGTTCAAACTCAGCTTCCGGTTGGTGTTTTACTCACAGCATCGCCTCAGACACCCTCCTCAGTCCTTGCTCTCTTTTTCCCCTTCCTTCCACTGACATTTAACAAATGCTTCCTGAGTGCCAAGTCGGGAGCAGGGCCAGGGCAGGTACGGTGGGGAGTTTAGGTGGAAGGTAACGCCCCAGCCTGCCCCTCCAAGAGCCCCTGTCTGGCAGAAGAGCTGAGCCACATGGCAACCTCACAGGCCACTGGTGAGAGTGCTCAGGGCCCCAGGAGTGGACAGTGCTGGGAGCCCAGATGAAGCACAATGGAAGGCGCAAGGGCCCAAGTCTTGTTTGCTAAGAGGTGGGGGTTTTCCACACGGGAACCCAGAGTGAGATGATGATGACAAATGATAAAGACAGAACATTAACTGATTACTATATAACAGGCACTATCCGATGATGTACGTCGTTTGACCCCTACAACAACCCTATGGGGGGTGGGTAGTGTTATGCCCATTTTGTGGATAAGAGAGCTGAGGCCCAGAGGTTAAATAACTAGCCTGGGGCCATACAACTGCAAAGTGGCTGAGCCAGGCTTCAGACACAGGCAGCCTGGCTCCAAGACTACACAGTCTCCCTGAGCAGAAAGGAAAGGGGGAGAGGGCTGCTCCCCTCGCAGATTGCACCCCACAGCCCCTCAGGACCCTGCTCCTTGTCTTTTGGGGGAAACCAAGAACTTTTCCAACAGGTTGCTGGACCTCTGTCAGTGTTGGACACTGTTCTGAGGGAGGGCGCCGGGCCGGTCAGCTTGGCGAGAGCAAGGCAGACGGGAGCACTCGCCGCCTGGGGAGCCACTCTGCAAATACCAGCTCCTTCAGTCTTCCATTCCCATGGCTCTTTTACATTTTAAGACTTGAAGTAATGACAATTTACTATGGAGTATTTCACCACACGAGTGAAAAGAGATGTTTATAAAATTTTCTGGATCTTAGAACCTATCTGAAAACAAAGTATCATTTTCGGTTTTGTGTACAACGTGTTCTAGTTCACTAAGATTGCACCTACCTTTGTAAATTGTGGGAAAAGAGTAAATCTTTTATCGGAACCTCATGAATTGTTGGCCACCTGAGAAAACTCTGTCACCTAAGGCAGGATGTCTCAACGTCAGCACGATTGGCATTTTAAGCCTTGTACATTATAAGATGTTTAGCAGCATCCCTGCCCTTTACCCACTAGATGCCAGTAGCACTGTCCCCTCCCCAGGCTGTAGCAACCAAAAATGTCTCTAGTCATTGGCAAATGACCCTGGACCACTGATCTAGGGCAATGCCATTTGTGGTATGTGACTTGCCAACACAACAGTCCTGCATCAGTCTGCATTTATAGCCGTCATGCAAACAGGGAGTCTAACAGAGAGGGAAGCATTTATTCTGATACTGTTGTGCTTCCAATTTACATATTAAAAATATATATATATTTAAAAAATTCTCCATTCCAATGAGGTCCTATGATGCATGGAAGGCTCTAGAATGTCTCCTCTGTGAGTATAGGATAGGATTTGGCTTTGGTTACCTATGAGCTTTCAAATTTATCTGAAAATAACAGGAAATGCCAGGAAGTTACTTTCACTATAGTATTAAATATGATATACGCTTACTTCCTATTGTTTTAGCAAAAAAGAGAGATTATGTGACCATAATACAGTTCCAGTCAATACTCCAGTCCTTAAAACCCAGGCAAAGGGGGTCCTGGGAACCTCTAGCCCATTGCTCAGCCCCAGACACCCCACAGGGACCCCCCTCCTCAGATCTCATCTGACCTTAGGAAGTCACTCTGGCAGGTCTTTGAGAGACCTGGCCCCAAGCCCTCCCTAGCCCCAGCGGGTCTGGGCCCTCCTGGGTGATGCGTGGGAGCTAAGCAAGGCAGGGACACGCTGGAGAGGACACGGCTTTGAGGTCTGGCTCTGCCGCTGGCTAGCTGGGTGGCTTTGTTTAAGGTGCCCAGTCTCTCTGAACCTCAATGGCCTCTTCTGAGAAGTGGGGATAATCCAAACTATTTGACAGGAAGACGTAGAAGTAAGCTGGGGGATAGGGGAAGGCGGCACCCACCACCAACCGGGTGGGCCCTCCTGGCAATGCCTCTGCCATCGCCCTGGGTGTCTCCTGCCGACCCAGCACGTGCTCCAGCACGCGCTCCAGCTCCCGCACGCACACGGGCCATCGAGCTCTGACGGAAGGGCTGTGCTAGCACCTGGGGGCGAGGGAGTGACTGCACCCCCAGAGGGGGAGAGGAGAGAGAAAGGAAGGCAGAATGGGGTGAAGCTTCCCTTCCCTCGCTGAGGGTGGGCCTTGCCTTTCCGGGAGGGGAGTGGGTCCTTACTCAGAGAAGCGGTCGTAGAATGGGGAGCGTAGCAGGTAGTAGAGTAGCAGGATGGTCCGGCGCCGCAGCTCCAGCCGCTCCCTCCGGGTCAGGCCCTTCCTGTCGCTCAGGAAGCTCAGGCTGGGGGGTGCCAGCCACAGTCAGGGCCGGGGACATGATCTGAACCCACGGGAGGGACGGGGCCATGGGCTGGGTGTCCCCAGGAGCAGCAAAGGGGGAGCAGGAGCCACTGTCCCCCTAGGGAAGGCCAGGCCTGTGGCCGAAAGCCTGGGAGGGAGGGAAAACTCTGGGAAGGTCCAGGCTCACCTGGTCACGTCCACAACACCAGAGAGGAGCCAGGGTTTCCACGACCGCTGGCCCCACAGGCCCAGACTGAGCACTGACGGCCAAGGCATCAAGGAGGTCTCTAGCACGTGGGCCTGCTCCTGTCCACTGCCCCCTCGACCCCCACCCCACAGTCTGGCCTCCCCCACCCCCATGCTAAGGATACAGTGCAGCAGGGGCCGTGCAATATACAAGGACTCTGCGATGGTTTCCTGCAGCCCCAGTGGGGTGGGGGGGATGTTCAGCTCCTCGTGGTGCTGATGCCGCAGTCCCTCCCGCTGCTGGGGGGCTCCCCAGTGCCTAGAGTGCAGGGACGGAGCTAGAACACAAGGGTGGCTGATGAGTGAGCCAGGCCCAGGCCGGGGCAGGGGACTGTGGCGGTGATGGGAGCCCTGCACTTACTGTTCCGGAGGGTTCGCACCACTCGGTTTGACCGCTTCCCCACATATGACTGCTCCTGGCTGCCGGGACCATGGTCACCATCTAGCAGGGAGAGACAGAAGGCCATACTGTCAGAGGAACAGGGTTCCAGCAGAGCCTGCAAAGAACATGTGTGCAGTAAATGCTTCTAGGGTAAGGGAAGAATGGATGGGCTTGTCCTAAGGCAGCAGCTGAGTCAAGGAAACAGTTGTGGCTCAACTGAGGGGGAGGCATTCTATAGCCCTCTCTGGCCTGGGGAAAGGACAGCATCATTTGTGGCCAGAACCAGCCAAGAACTCAGGCTTCCCAGGGCCTGGGGCAGCAGGGGTAGAAAGGCCCAGCCTGTCTGTATGACCACAATTACGGGGATGACAGACCCAGAGGGACCAGGTCCATTGCTTTCAACATGACCACGATGAGAGGCAAGGGTCTGCCCCCATTCAAGGCTAGAGAGTGAGGCCCAGAGGCCCACAGGTGATGGGCCCAAAGCCGTGCAGGGACACATCTGCGGGGTGCCCAGAGATGAGGCTGGCCAGACCCTTAGCTCCTGTTGATGCTCTGCCCTCCTCAACCCGGAGAAAAGAATGTGGGACTCTGATATCAGAAGTCCTGGGTTCCAGTTCTGACCATGTCCCTAACCTAACCTTTGCTTTCCTTCTCTGTAAAATACAGGCTAATGAAGAAAAACTCATCGATGAGGGTAGATGTGCTCCACAAATGGACCGTACCATATTCACAATAGTTATAAATCTACCGGAGTCCCAGGCTCCCAGTCCCCTCCAGAGCAGGGCAGCAGCTTACTTGGGGGCTGTGCCTGCATCTCCCTGTCCAGCGGAATGATGGGGGGTGAGGTCTGGAGGCCAGCCTTGAACCAGATCAGCAGAAGCATCCGCAGTACAGCCCTGGGATGGGGAGTAGGGCAGGGCTGAGTGGTGGTGAGCAGCAGCGGCCAGGGTACTCTGCTGAGTGTCGTCTGTACAGCTGGCCCGGGTCTGCCCCACCCCAGGTCCTGCCCTCCACAGCCCCAACCTACTTGGCCAGCTGGATGAGAGCAATGACAAGCCACCGGCCCACTTCGCCCCACACCTTGGCGGCCCCCATTTCCATGAACACTTCCACGCACTCCAGCACGCTCAGCCATGTCAGCAACTTCTGCTGGGACAGCGACTGCAAAAGCCCAGGATAAGATGTCAGAGGGCTCCCCCTACTCTCAGGCCCTCCCCTAGGGGACAGGTCTGACAGGGGATGCAGATTTTCCCCTTTCCAAGCCAAAGTGCATAAGCCAGGGTTCAAACACCAGCTCTACCACTAGCAGGCTGGGTGCCCTGGAGACAAGCCATTCCACTTCTCTGAAACCCAGTCTCTTCACATGAAGATGGGGACACTAACACTTCTACCCTTTACCTAATGAGATGGTTTGAGGCTCAGAGGGATGTAGGCATGTCTTCCACCCTAAGAGACCACACCATGTGCTACATACAAGAGCTGCTTGTTACTATTGCCTTCCTCTTTATGCTACCCACCCTTGGTCCCCGGCAGAATGCTCACCACAGGCAACTTTTTCCGTAGTTCCTTTCGCAGGATCCTGTCATTGAGCAGCACAAGCAAGTTGGAGGCAGAGAACACTGAGGGATAGAGTGTGGCCTTGAGGGGCTGGCTCTGCAGCCTCCACCCCTCTTACTTCTCCCCAGAGCTGCAGGGATCACCTGTCACCTGCGTGCTCAGCCACCCATGGACTATGTGGAAATCAACCCATCTCTCTGTCCACCTCCTCAGAGTTCCACACTCTCCAACACGCTCCTATGTGGACGCGGATGGTACCAAGAAAGGATGGGTCATCTCAGTGATGAACTAGTAACTACCCTAGATAGCACTCACCGTCCAGCTGCCCAGAACTTCCCACTATGCTCCAGTCATGGGCGTGTGCCCGTCTGTGAAATGCTACTCCATCTCTACCTTTCAAAATCCACCTCATCCTTTCAGGACTTAACCTCCAGTGCTCGCTTGGGCAAACACTACCGTGGAAGTTACAGTGAGGGGAGCCTGGAATCTGAGTGAATCCTGGTTCTGGGATCATCAGTGGCTGGTCCCTAAGCTCCTTTACTTTGGACAATGAGGACAGTCATAATACCCACCTCACAGTATTGTAGGGAAGAATAACCCAGCAAAGGCAGGAAAAGTGCTTAGCCTAGCGCCTGACCAGTAGTGAACACTCAGTCAAGGTCTCCATGGAGACACGGGGACACGGAGGGACCAGGACAGTGGACGATGGCCCTCAGTCCGATTCAGGGTGATCTAACGGACAGCCCAAGACAGCCAGGGTGTCCATCCCAACCCGTCCCCCGGAAAGCTCTTCTGAGTCTAGGTCGCCACCCGGCCACCCACCCTAGAGCCCGGCTCACCCAGCTCCGACAGCTCGTGCGAATCGGCAAAGCGACCTGGAGAGAAGGCACAGGAAGAGTCAGTGAGCGGACGTCTCCTCCCTGCTCCCTACGGGAACTTGGGACCTCCCAAGCCCAGCGATCACTACCCCGACTCCGCAAGCAAGGCGGCGAGTGGGGTTATAGGTCAGGGCCCCGAAGGATGGGTCAAAGGTCAGGATGGCACCTGCCAGCAGGTAACTGAGGCCCCGCACCGCCGTCTCCAGTTGGGCCGTGGCGGCCGGGTGACGAGTCACATACTTCTGGTAGCGGAGGCCCAGAAGCCGCAGCTTTTCCATCCTGCCCTCGGAATCGACAGATCCACGGACCGACAGTACGACTGGCTGCGGCGCCGTGCTCCCTGCGCACTCCTTCCTGCTTCCGGTACTAGGCCCGCCTCTCCGTTGCTAAACTTCCGCAGGCCAGAAGGATGATGACGTGAAGCCCACTGAACCTTCCCTCACCCCATCTCTTAAACCACCACCACCACCACCACCACCACCACCATCTTCTTAAGTAGCGTTTAGCAACTGCGGGCCAGATCCCGCCCTCCCCGATCCTTCTAGTCATTGGTCAACACACTTTCCGCCCCCAACCCATCTAAAGCTGCCGGATCCCGGCTCTTCCGCCTTCCGGGTTGGCTGCCCTTGCGCCTGCGCAATTACAGCTGTGTGAACGCTCCGGCGGCAGGCTGAGCAGTTCATTCTAGAGAAGGCCGCAGGATCCCGGAGTCTTTCTAGTAGAACGCCGAGAGGCTCGGACGGGAAGAACGGATTTTAAAGAGCTGGGAAGTAGCGCGCGGAAAGGAGCCTCGGCCTGGCTTGGGGAAGCGCGGGGGAAAGTCTAATGACAGTCGGACTGTGTCTCGGCAGGCTTGCGTTCGGCCAGTTGCCCCGTCTCCCGTCCCCCACCAAAGGTGGTGTTGGGGAAACCGAGGCAGCGAGGGGCTGGTTGTCCAACCTCACAGCGTAGTCTCCCGCGGCCAGTCCCGTTAGTGCTCCGGTCCCAGCTCCCGCACGAGCTGTGCCCCCCAAGAGCGTGCACCTGCACTCCCACTTCACGCTTCCGCTCTCGGCTTGGAGTGACCTGGGGCGGGACTTTATCCTCTCTGGACCTCGGGTTTCCCCATCTGTAAAATGGGTTCAGGGCAGACCTGGTCCTTGAGACTCAGTCTGAGAATCAGTCTCAGGGCGTTTTCCAACTCGCGGGTGCGCCCCTCGGTCCTCAGCTGCGCCACAAGGGATGGCGGCGACTCCTGGGAATCCCTCTGCAAACAGGGCAGGCTCCTTGGGAGGGGCGGTGGCGGGACCCGAGCGGCCAGAGCAGGGAGCCGCCGCTCGGGGAAGGCGGCCGCTGATTGGCTGTAGGGAGAGGGGTGGGGCACCAGGGACAGCGAGGCTGAGCCGCCGCGGACCCACGGGTGGGCTTGCGGCATCCTGAGACTAGCAGTACGTTATTTTACCCAATCCCCTTCTCCAGATATTATTTCCAGATGAGAAGAGGATCTGCCTAAGAATACCCAGTCAAGCTTTGAATCCTGGTCTTGTCTGACCACAGAGTTTTAAGCAACACACCTTACCAGGAAGCTACAGCCCTTCCTTTCTCTCCCTTCGTCCGCCCCAGCCCACCCATACCCCAGCTTAGTTTTCTAGAGTTGCCCTCCCTACTCATGCCAAGGAATGAAGACACAGGAAGATGTGTCTGAGGCCCCTGGGCGAGGCAAAGGTCTTGTAGGACTCTGGGGAAACAGAGGAGGTGGGCATGGGTGTCAGCAATGTCATTTCTCACCACCTCCTTGGTGCCAGCCTCCCTCATAGGACTCCTCCCAGCAACCTTGTCAGGTTGGTAATAACTCCTTTTGCCAAAGAGAGGAAAGGACTTGTCCCAGGTCGCACAGCAAGGCACTGGCCAAAAGGGCCACAGGGCAGATCTCCCATGGCAGTGCCCTGTCTCCCACTGCCCACAGTCCCCTGCAAGAGCGGTTGGTTAGAAGGCAACCTGGCAGCTGGGATTAGGACTGGGCTCAGAGCATTCGGTGCGGGGCACTTTGCTCCTTCCTCCCTCCACCCCACCATCTTAATGAACTTGTTCCCCAAACCTCACCATTGACCCCTCCTCCCTCTGCAGCTGTGGGAGATTTCTTGGCACTCCCAGGGCTGGCGGTCCTTAGGAGAGAGGCGTGGAGGACAGAGGAGCAACCTCCCAAGAACTAGAACAGAATGCGCGGGGGGCCCCTGGAGCTGGAGCCTGTGCCTCCTCCCACCCTCCTAGGAGGAGAGTTTGGGCCCAGCCAGTTTGGCAGGAGCCAGGTGGCCTGGATTTCCTCTCCAGATCCGGGGCCTGATAAGGCCCCAGAGACAAAGAGTAGCCCTGTGTGGGGAGCTGTGTGCAGGAGGCAGCCCCTCCCTGCTGGGCTACTGCTTGGACCTGACCCCTGGCTGGGCCGAAAGCACCTCTGGGCAGGTTGGGCTGGATCATTCCTCCTCCTCTCCTGGAGTCACAGTGGAAGAGAAACAGGCCAGGCCAGCAGATACAGGTGAGGACACTGAGGCCCAGACAGGGGAGCTGACTGGCCCAAGGTCACATAGCAAGTCTTAGGCAGAGCTGGGCTCAAACCCGCTCTCAGGCCTAAAGGACCAGCACCCTTTCCCCCGGCACACCCCTGAACAACCCCTTGAAGGCCCAACCAGCATCTCTGCACCTGTTTCCCTTGAGTGGTGAGGTTGAGGCAGGGGTGGTCAGCATTGTGAGTGACCACGCCTGGTCCACAGACCCAACTTCCCTTTCTAGCCCACCCCCCCTCCTTTCCTGAAGGCTTAGCCTGGCACAAGGCCTGACCGTGTGCCTTACCGGCTCTCTCACTTTTAATCTCCACAGTCTCTGTCCAGGGTCTTGGGGAGGGAATCCTCCTCCACCCCACCCCCCAGCTGCATACTGGAGATGAGAATCAGGGGAGCTGGCATCTCAAAGCTCCAGATGTCTGGGTGGCCCCCACATCCCCCTCATCTCCAACTCCCAGATGCACACAAGGAGCTGCCATCAAGTCTCCATGGCAACCATTACCCCTGGCCACCAAAGACCCAAAGCAGGACTTCCTTGCATACCCCCATCTCCCAGAGAAGCAGCATCCTGGCCTCACCCTGGGGAGTCTCAGGTGTCCCAGGCTAGGCTGTTCTCCCACAGCCTCTTTTGGGGCCCAGGCCTCTCAGGCCCTCACTTTTCGTAGCTGGAACGTGGGCAAAAAGCTCTTTTCCGGGTGGCTGGGAGGCCCAGCTGAGTCCGTGGAAGGGAGGTTTTCATTCCCATCCTCCTTCAACACCTGTTTACTGAGCACTTGGTATGTGCTGGGCCAGCGCTGGGAAGCCAGCACAGGACAAGACAGACAAGGTCCCTGCCCCCATGCAGCTTACATGAGGGATGTGTGTGTCCTGCAAGAAACAACTGAATTTCAGAGGGTGACAAATGCTAGATGGAAAATAAAAGGATGTCAGGGAGGAGCCAGCCTTGTGAGAATCTGCTTTCCAGGCAGAAATAACGTAAAGGGCAAGTCCTGGGGGCAGGACACACTTATGTAGGAACAGCAAGTCTTCTCTGCAGTGTAGAGAGCCAAGGTTGGCAAGGGGCGGGAGAGGGGATGCCTGAGGCTGGAAGGGGCCAGAGGGGGTCCTGACAGGTCACAAACTGGGGGTGGAGAATAGTGCCTGTATCATAGGGTCGACATGAGGATTAGCTGAGGCGAGGCCCGCGCACTGAATGCGCGCTGTCACCCGCGGCTGTTCCGGCTCCTGGTCCGGAGCGCCCACCAGCACCCCGCCTCCCAGGGCCAATGGCGGGGCCGGGGCGCCCCGTACAATCACCAAGGCCCCGACGAGGGTGGGGAATCCCCAGGCCGCGTCCGCGAGGCCCCTCGCCAAGCCCCTGGCGGGGGGGCGACCTTCACAAGGCCCCTTTGTCCAGGCCCTCTCCGCTCCACCAGGATCAGGGCAGGGAGGGGAGCGGGGCCTCCAGGTGCTCGGCGGCTCCGGGGCAGACCTCAGCCGGCCCCGCCTCCTGTCCCCGGAGCAGGTGTCCCGACCCCCGCCGCCCCGCGTTCCAGCCCCCTCCCCCTTACCCCGCGGTGCTTCCTTTGATTCCTGGCCTCGGGTCACGGGCCCCTCCCTCGGGGTGGGGGTGGGGTTTAGGGGAGGAGACGGGGCCCCAGAGCTGGGAAGAGAGGGGATGGGCTCGAGAGCAGGTAACGGGGACAGGGCCTTCCTGCTGCTCCGGGTCCCTCCAGCCTAGGAAGAGGGTACCCGGGATCCTCCCTGGCTCGGGGTGGGGTTGGGGTCGTCGGAAGCCTGGGCAGGGGGCGGGGCCAGGTCCTCGGAGGGGGTCTCCCCGCCCTTCTTGGAAAGCCAAGCGGAGGTGAAACCTGAGCCCAGGTTGGGGGCGGGACTGGCTCCTGCTGGGACAGGGCTGGCCTGCGCCTCCCCCACCTCCACCCAATTACCCGCACCTCGGAGACATCTGGAAGAGCAGGGCTGGGGCCCCGGAGCCGCCGGAGCAGGTGAGGGTGGCGACGCACTGCGGGCGGGAGAAGCGGACTGCCGTCGGGTCCCGCCGCCCAAGGCTGACCCCCTTCTTTCCCTCCTCCGCCCCTAGGGCCCGCGATGGAGCCGGCAGCCCAGGGTCGCGCCCCGCCCTGAGCGCCCCCGCAGGCGGCCATGCTGCCCCGAGGGCGCCCCCGGGCGCTGGGGGCCGCGGCGCTGCTGCTACTGCTGCTTCTGATCGGCTTCTTCCTGTTCGGCCGCGACCTGGAGTGTGAGCGCCGCGAGCGGGAAGGGCGAGCGCGGGGCCCGGGATCCTTCTGCCCACTGACGCCACGTGTCCCTCCCCACCAGACGGGCGGCTGCGGGGGGCTGCTGCCCTCGACGGAGACCCGCCGGGGGACTACCGGGGTCACAGCCGCTCGGCTTGTGTCCAGCAGCGGCAGCTGCCGCCCAAGTGCGAGGTAGATGTGCTTGGCGGCGGGAACCCCGGGGGCGCCGCCCCGCCCCGCCCCCCCGCAGATGGGCCACCTGGGCCCCAGACGGGCCACTGGTGGGGTTTGCACCTTCCCTGCTTCTGGCCTCAGTTTCCTCATTTGTGAAATGAGGGGACTGAACTGCTACCGATTCCGCCACTCTTCCCTGGCTCTGACTCGGGGTGTGGAGGTGGGCGGGCTCCCCTGCCCTGAGCCCGTGCAGCTCAACCATGGGCCCTCACCTCCCTGGAGGAGGCGACTGCTGCCGACCTGGTGTCCTCTCCCTAGCTCTTACATGTGGCGATTGTGTGTGCCGGACAAAACTCCAGCCGAGACGTGGCCACCCTGGTGAAATCCATGCTCTTCTACAGGTACACCACCAAGTGTCAGAGGTGGGGAAGGGCACAAAGTCTTGGGTAAATCACTGGGTCTCAGAACCTCAGCTTTCCCATCTGTGGCAGGGGAGGGCAGTGTCCTCTTCCTCCCTTGAAGGGAGGTTGTGAGAATATCCTGAGCTGGGAATGGACATGCTCTTTGCAGAGGATGGCGCTTCCACTGTCACCAGCCCTTAGGCTGGGGGGTTGTCCCATGCTGTTCCTGCTGGGACCTGTCAGGCTTCCTCCCCTGTCTACCCCAAAGGAAAAATCCACTGCACCTCCACTTGGTGACTGATACCGTGGCCAGAAACATCCTGGAGACACTCTTCCACACATGGATGGTGCCCGCTGTCCGGGTCAGCTTCTACGATGCTGATGAGCTCAAGGCAGGAGCCCTAACCCATCTCTTGCCATGCCCTGTCCCTCTCTTTCCCCCAGGGCATGGGAGGTACAGGAAGGAAAGGTCAGAGCTGCCTGGGGCCCTCCCAGTCCCATCACATCTGCTGAAGCTCAGATCTCTCACTGCTCTTGGGGGCCTGCCCCTTCCTCACTGTCACCCCGAGTGTCTGCTGGCACTCTCAGGCACTTCTCTGAGCCCACCTCATGCCCTGCCCTTCCCACCCACAGCCCCAGGTCTCCTGGATCCCCAACAAGCACTACTCTGGTCTCTATGGGCTACTGAAGCTAGTGCTGCCTGGCATCCTACCCCCTGACCTGGCCCGGGTCATTGTCCTGGACACGGATGTCACCTTTGCTTCTGACATCGCAGAGCTCTGGGCACTCTTTGCTCACTTTTCTGGTGAGAGGCCTGGGACCCCAACCCAGCCAGCCCCCCTTCCTGGTCTGTCCAGGACCCCCTCTGGTCCAGCCCTCAGCCATGGTCCTGAGGCAGCCTCATGCCCTCCCCTCCCAGACAAGCAGGTGATCGGTCTTGTGGAGAACCAGAGCGACTGGTATCTGGGCAACCTCTGGAAGAACCACAGGCCCTGGCCTGCCTTGGGCCGGGGATTTAACACAGGTGGGGATGGTCATTGGGGCAGGTGGGAGGGCTGGGCCACCGGTCCTTGGGCCCCGGGGACTGGGCAGGTCATAGAATGCTAGGAAGCACCCCAGGAAGAGCAGTGCTGTGGAAAGAACATTGGATGAAGAGCCAGAAAACAGCTCCAACCTTGGCTCTCCATGCTGGGTGACTTTGGCCAAGTTTCTTGGTCCTGCTGAGCCTCAGTTTTCCTCATTTATGAAACAGGGTTGGTTTTACCAGCCCTGGGTAAAATCAAGTGCTCTAAGCTTTACAGCACCTCCCCTTCACCCCCAAGAGGAATGATTGCTTACAGAGGTAGTTCCATGCTCATGTGTGAACAGTCACAAAAGACCAGTACGTCTAAAAAGAAACATTCAAAAGACACTTTCATAATGTGTGGGCCCCAGAAGCTGGGGCGTCCACGGGTGGACATGACACCCTCTCCAATCCCAACAGGAGTGATCCTCCTGCAACTGGACCGGCTTCAGCAGGCTGGCTGGGAGCAGATGTGGAAGCTGACAGCTAAACGGGAGCTCCTCACCCTGCCTGCCACCTCGCTGGCCGACCAGGTCTGGGAGAACCTTTGGGAGGGTTGGGGGCAGACTTGGGGCTGAGTGTGTGATAGCTGTCTCTG
The DNA here is from genome assembly GCA_029593785.1 of Cabassous unicinctus. Lineage (NCBI taxonomy): Eukaryota > Metazoa > Chordata > Mammalia > Cingulata > Chlamyphoridae > Cabassous > Cabassous unicinctus. The sequence continues at coordinate 15,520 of JAQZBX010026896.1, forward strand.
CCCAGGACATCTTCAATGCCGTAATCAAGGAGCACCCAGGGCTGGTGCAGCCTCTGCCCTGTGTCTGGAATGTCCAGCTGTCGGACCATACGCTGGCTGAGCGCTGCTACTCTGAGGCATCTGACCTCAAGGTGAGTGGGGGAGGGGCTGAGTGGTGGGTGGGAGGATGGGGACTCTTGCTCCCAGTCCCCTCCCCCCACTGACATGCTCCCCTGCCCAGGTGATCCATTGGAACTCGCCAAAGAAGCTGCGGGTGAAGAACAAGCATGTGGAATTCTTCCGCAACCTCTACCTGACCTTCCAGGAGTATGACGGGAACCTGCTGAGGAGAGAGTTCTTTGGGTGCCCCAGCCAGCCCCCACCTGGGACTGAGCAGGTGAGATGGTGCCACCTTACCTTGTCTTGGGGAGGCCTTGCCCCTCTCTGCTCTGGTGGGACCCACCCTTGTCTGGGGGACATGTCCTCCTGCACCCCTCTTCCCAGTTGCAGCAGGCCCTGGCACAACTCGATGAGGAAGATGCCTGCTTTGAGTTCCGGCAGCAGCAGCTCACTGTGCACCGTGTGCACCTCACTTTCCTGCCCTATAAGCCACCACCTCCCCGGCCCCACGATGTCACCCTGGTGGCCCAGCTCTCCATGGACCGGTGAGGGTGCTGAGGGCAGTCCCAGGGAGTACAACTTGGGCTGGGAATGGAAATTTCCAAGGGGAGAGTTTCATTTGGTAGAAGGAAGAGCTCTCACTGCCTGATGTGTGGTGGTGAGCTGCCTGTCCCTTAAAGCATTCCAGAAATTGGAGATGCAGGATATGTTGGAAAGAGCTTGGACTTTGGAGTCATTCAGATGCCTGGAACTGCTTCCCAGTAGCTGGGACAATGGGCAAGTCATATTTCTAGCTCTTAGTTTTCTCATCTGTAGAATGAGAAAATAGGCGCCTTATGGGGGTAGTTGTGAAGACTAAACAAGGCCCAGCTCAAAAAGTGCTTGGAAGATGCTCAGTAAGTCACTTTAGGTATCAGTGAACCACAGAGGGGGTGTCCATGGCAGCTAACTTTGGGAAGGTTTTCAACTCTCCCTGGGCTCCTGAGCTAGAGGGGCTCAGCTGAGCTGACCACCCTCCTCACCCCAGGCTGCAGATGCTGGAAGCCCTGTGCAGCCACTGGCCAGGCCCCATGAGCCTGGCCTTGTACCTGACAGACGCAGAGGCCCAGCTGTTTCTGCGTTTTGTCGAGACCTCGGCCGTGCTCTCTGCCCGGCAGGATGTGGCCTACCACGTGGTGTACCGTGAGGGTCCCCTCTATCCTGTCAACCAGCTTCGCAACGTGGCCTTGGCCCAGGCCCTCACGCCTTACGTCTTCCTCAGTGACATTGACTTCCTGCCTGCCTACTCCCTCTATGACTACCTCAGGTGGGCCTGGGGTGAGAGGTGGTAGTGGTGGTGGTTAGAGGAACAGTACATGGGGCAGATGTGGACAGGGCTGGGGGACAGGTCCTGTGTGACCTGAAGTCTCAGCGTCCTCTGTAAAACGGGGCCCTATATGGGTTCTTTGAGCTGCCATAGGTGAGTGGGGGAGGCTGGGGCCCTGCTTCAAGCAGCAACCTGCACGTGTCTGTCACTTATGGGCATCAGGGTGGGAGGTCCTCTGAACAAGGCTTCTATGGCCAATGAAAGTGTGAGAACCACTGGGCCCAGTGCTGAAGGCAGAGGCTGCCTCTTCTCTCCTGTTCATGGGTACTCCCTCCTCAGGGCCTCCATTGAGCAGCTAGAACTGGGCAGCCAGCAGAAGGTGGCTCTGGTGGTGCCAGCATTTGAGACCCTGCACTATCGCCTCAGCTTCCCCCGTTCCAAGGCTGAACTGCTGGCCTTGCTGGATGCTGGCACACTCTACACCTTCAGGTAGGAGTGGACCCCGTTCTGCCCAGCTCTGTACCCCACCTCCCACCAGCTCCTGCCCTCAGCTGGGCTCCCTACTCTATCCTGCTCCACAGGTATCATGTGTGGCCTCAGGGTCACGCACCCACAGACTATGCCCACTGGCGTGAAGCTCAGGCCCCATACCGTGTGCAGTGGGCAGCTGACTATGAGCCGTATGTGGTGGTACCACGTGACTGTCCCCGCTATGACCCTCGCTTTGTGGGCTTTGGCTGGAACAAGGTGGCCCACGTCATAGAGCTGGATGCACAGGTGAGGGGTGTGCCTTGCTGCCTCCAGCTTCTTTTTATACACAGTCCAGGCACAGGCAACTCACTGTACCTAAGCGTGGTGTACCATATTGTTAGGCAGCATTATTAGAAAATTCTCCCTTCCTTGTTTTAGCTCCCAGGGTTATAAAACAAGTCTGCTCCCCATCCCCCAGAACTGAGATCTTCCCCCAGAGCAGGCACTGACCCTCCCCCTCTGCCCCACCCCCAGGAATACCAGTTCCTGGTGCTGCCGGAGGCCTTCACCATCCACCTGCCCCATGCTCCAAGCCTTGAGATCTCACGCTTCCGCTCTAGCCCCAACTACCGTGATTGCCTCCAAGCCCTCAAGGATGAGTTCCACCAGGACTTGTCCCGCCACTACGGGGCTGCTGCCCTCAAATACCTCACCGCCCTGCAGCAGCCCCAAGGTCCTGCCTAAAACCCATGCAGGCGCATCCCTGCCCTTCTTGGCTGGCACACACACTCACTGCTGCCTCCCCCATCATTGCTATTTAAATTATTTAAGGTTCTGTGGGAAGGGCTGGGGTGGGGCCTCTGTGGGGTGGGTCCTGAGGCCCTCCCCTTGCTGCTAATCTATGGCTGGGGCCTAGTCTCCCTCTGTCCCAGCCAGTTTGGGGCTGGTTCCCCTATCTCAACTCTGTATACCCGTTTTTCATAATTAAGTTTTTAAAAATTCTTTTCCTGTTCCTCCTGGTTTGCGGAGCAAAAGCTTTCTGGGGCCCAAGGGCATCAGTGAGCCCAGGGAAGACGGAGGCTGGAACTGGAGTGTGTCTTGCCCACCCTCCCCTGCCCCAAACCCAACACCATGAGGCTGAGAGACTTTATTTGGCTTTATTTAGTAAAATGTTAAAATAAATAAATACAAATTGATCAGCTGCTCTGTTCCCTCCCACCCCCTCAAAACAAAAACCAAACAAATAAAAACAAAAACTTTGAAGCACAAAACTCCAAATACAAGTTCTACTAAGACTGAAATCACAAAGGGTGTGGACAAAAGAGACAGGATTGGGGGCTGGCTGGCTCTTTTCTACTCGGAGCTTGCTGACCTCTGCCCTGCCCCGTCCTGCCCTGCCTGACTGCAGCTTACCCTGGGCTGAGAACTGAATGATACCGGAGACAGATACAGGGGCCAAAGGGTGCTGTGGGGGTGGGGGTGGAGTCCTCAGGGAGGAAGGGACTTGTGGGCCTGGGGGCTAGGGTGCCAAGTGAAGTCTGTGAGCACTGCCCTCCCTTTACAAGATCTAATTTTAAGAGTTCCCACCCTGGCTCTCTGGAGGGGTTAACCCCTAGCTTCTTCCCCTTCACTTAGCTTGTGGGAGGGCCAGAGAAGAGGTGGTAAATCAAGTGAGAATGGGACTCCTGTTTCCTTGCCAAAGGTGCCCAGCTGAGGGGTGGGGTGAGGTCCACAATCAGACATTTACACACAGTTAACTTGCTGCCATCCAACATAAACCATGGGATCTGGAAAACCCAGGGCCTGGAAAATACCTAGGCAACCACTGGTCCCACTACCAACAAAGAGTCTTTTGCCTTTGGGGTAAAAGGCTCCTATATTAGGCCCTTTTGATAGATCAGAGACCACACCCTAAAAGGGAGCAAAGGGAGAAACCACCTAAGAATGTGTGAATTCGGGGATTGGGGAAAGAGCCCAAGGAGACTCTGATGGCGCCAAGAGAGGAAGTATCAGCAAGACTGGAAAGGCAATTGTATATGCAGAGACTGAGATGGTCCTGAAATATGGTCACCCTCACCAGGAGAGGCAAGGAGGGAACTGCTAGGCCGGAAGAGCTATGCACAGACCCATTCACACCACACAATGAACCACAGCCAAGAACTGCAGACGGCTGGTGAAAAAGCAGGGACTGAAAGGCAGGCCCTGCAGGGAATCTGGGCACACAGATGGTGCCAGCTGGAGGGTGCCTGTGGACGTGTCATAGACTCTAGAGGCAGGCACCACAGAATTAATGCCCCATGAGGGGCTGCCCCAAGCTGGGTGTCCCAAAGGGCCTGATAAAGAAGAAATCAGAATTCTGGATGTGCTCTGTGGAGGTGAAACGAGACCCAGCAGGCAAGCTCCATGAAAGAAAAAGGACCTGCAGGCGGAGAGAATCTAACAAGTGAAAACAACAGCAGCATGAATCTAACAAGTGAAAACAACAGCAAAGTGATCTCACTGCCTCCAGGACCCAGTGTCTGATTCATAGGAAACGACAAGGGGACTTCTGGTCAAGGGGCCTACAGGCAGCTTCTTCCCAGTCCAGCCTCTCCCTGGCCTTTGAAGTGACTGCAAAGCCCGCTGGTCTCAGATACATGCCTGGCTGGCACCAGAGATGCCTGGAAGAGTGGCTCAACTCTGGAGCCTTGGGAAAGGGCAGCAGAAGGGAAGGAGGAAGGAGGAACTGGAGGCAGCTAGGATGGGGCAGTGCCATAAATGTGCATCTTGGGGGTCACAGTCATCCACAGGTTCGGGGGGCAGTGAAGAAATAGGAGTGACCAAGGCCTTTTCTTTGCAGGCAAATGACTTTTTGGAATATGAGTCCAGAATATACGATTGGGGCAGGGTTGCCTCTTGTACTCCATGATAGTCAAGTCACAAAACATGATTTTGGGAAGAATCCATATCCCAACCAGTCCTAGCTCAGGCAAGGTCAGAATTTGCTCACAGCAGCAGGCAATACATTGGTCAATTCCTAGCACCACCATTGACCCTGACATGCCTCAGGCAGCTCCTCACAGAGCAAAGATCTCTAGTGTTGAGAGCTTCCCAAATTCTTTTAAGTAAAGATAGGTATTGTATGGCAACCCCAGCCTACGGGTCCAGACAAGTCAAATGGGAGCACTCTAATGCAGTTGTCTCTGAACCTTAGCCAACCATTCCTCCCACTAGTACAAGCAGCTCCAAAGCAAACTGACTAGGCATAGCACGTTCGTTTCTTCATGAGAAGGGGATCTTCTCTGTCCCCTTCATCCAACCTGGCAGCAAGAGCCTGACTCTGAGGCCTCTGCAACCAAACTGTTAATTCCCTCTTCTAATATCCCAAGGTGGATGAACAGAAATGGCTGGTATGGATGAGACATGTTTTACCCTAAGAAGTGTCTTTCTTGGATGCATTTGCTTTCAGGATCCATCTTTGACTCTCTGGGCCTAATTGGCTGGGGGAGAAGCTAATGGGGCAATTTCTGCCACTCCTAGTCTCTGGCCACTGCTGGCTGTAGGGCAGACTTGGGGGAGATGCTCCATTAGGACAACAGTACCAAGTCTCTGCCTCCCCCCTGCCAGCCATGGGCAAAGGTCTCCAGTGGGAGCACACATCTGACAAAATTTATTCCCTACAAGGCAATATGATAGAAATTATTTGAGCCTTTCAGAACCCAGGTTTTCTCAAGAAGGAAGAGGCCACAATGGGTCAAGCAAAGGCAAACACAGAGACCTAGCAAAGGGTTACCCAGGAAGCTTGTGGGTGGAGAGAGTAAATTCCATCCTTGGTACCCTGCAGGCAGAGAAAGTGGCTGGAGCTTCAGACATTTCTTTAAAGGCAAGACAGATACAAAGGCTACCTTAGGCTCTCTGTCTCAGAGACAACATGTACCCTCAAAAGAAAACTCGCTCCTCCTTTCTAAAGCACCAAGAGCTGATGCAGCCAGCCTGCCCCCTCCCCCGCACCTCCTCAAAGGCCAGGGTACATGGGCACCACTGAGCTTTAGTGGCCATGTCCCTCAAAGTTGCCCCCCAGGCACTCATAATGCTGGTGGCTGAAAGACCGAGAGCAGCACCAAAGGAAGGGATCTTATTTAGGCACCAGCCTTTTGTTCTAGCAAAATCTACTGGACCAAAGAGACAATGGGTAGGGCCCTGATACCATCCACACTCCATTTGGGCTTCAAAACTAGGAGAATGAGACAAGATCCCTGCACCAAGAAGAGAGGACAGTTTTCTGAGAAGGGGAGAATGGTGGGGAGAGTTCCACCCCTGCACTCTAGGGCTGCAGTCGTTCTGTAGGACAGAAATTCGTGGAAACTAGCCCACTGGTCTTGAGACACAAACACAGCAAAATGCCATCATAATCAGCAGGTTCTGTGCTAAAAAATTATAACTACACAGCATTTTCTCCAGTTCTGACACTTTTTTTAATAGAAATCACTGTTTTTAGGAAACAAATAGCACTTGTGTATTTTTTACAACGTTTCTTACCTTGATCTTAATTTAAGTAACACTAGGAAGACCTCATTATCTTTTATTTTCCTTTTAATTAAAAAAAAAAGTAGTTTTTTCCCCCAGATACAAAGATTTTTTGCCCTTGCATAAAAAAACAGTGCCCCAAACGATGACACAAGGACTCACAAAGACTCACTGGACCTCACTGACACTATGATTCCTATTCTACCATGCAAGGTCTCAACTACCCTTAATTGGACTGTCAGCCTGAAAAACAGCTTTTCTATTCCTTATTTTAGTTTTTGTTACCAAAAAATAAACAACAAAATAAAACCTTTTTTTTTTTTTTTTTTTTTTAAAGAAAAACAGAACAAAAACAAAAATAAAAAAAAAGAGAGAGAGAGAGAAAGGAAACCTTCAATTTCATACATCTGGGTCGCGTACTGCTTTGCTCAGGATCGTCTCTTCTTATAAATATAGAAAAGGGATGGAGCTTGTTTCAAGTAAAATCACTGACCCACCTTTTTTCTTTCCTCGACACACATACACACCCTTTATCCCTGCCTCGGGCTGGGGCTAGCTGAGGCCCCCGGCTCTGCTTGTTCTTGGAGAGGGAACTTGACCATATAGTCCCCAGGGATGTATGCCAATTCACCAAAGCAGGGAAGGACTGGGACTGGCGTGAGGTTTTGGGAGTGGTGGGGGTGCCCATGTGGGTAGAGGAGTGCTCTGGGAGAAGGACCTAGTGGCTAGTCGTGATGTCCATCTCTCCTTGCACTCTGCCCCACTCCAGACTATATGAAATACTGCTCATTTGGTAGACTCCCCTCCCCCCCCGCCCCTTGCTCCCTCCCATCCCCTCCCCATACCTCTTCTGGGCACTGGAATTGGTTCACTCTTGATTTCCTTTTTTTGGTTTTATAGTAGTAAGTTTAGAAACAGGAAAGCCCACACACTCTTTGGACTTGTCTTCTCTACCTAAACAAACGTCTCGGCAAATAAGGATCTGAAACCTGCTCTCCTCCCTCCGCCCATCCCTGCTCCCCACCCAAGGAAAAATAAACAAAAAACAAACCCATCGTGGCTGTGGAGGCTGCTGCAGGCACACACTGGTGTATAATAGAGAGAGTAAATATATTATTTCACTTGGCATGGTGCTGGCAAAGAACCTCCAGCTGGCACTATTTCATGTAACATGGTCCAATCTTTGCATGTACACACAGAATAAGAAGGATCAATTGGCAAACTCTGGTGCCACCTGGCACAAGCATCTTCTCTCTCTCTGGAACCAAAGAACCAAAAAAATTCTGTACTTTCCAGAAGAAATCCGGCTTTGCTTTTCTAGAGTCTTCAGTATTTTGCTCCTTGCTGCCGGGATCCCGAGGCTTCTCCTATTGGGGTTCTGTTATTTAGTCTCTTCCCCCTGGTTACAGTTCACTGTGCAGCTCTGGGAGGAGGGGGAGGGGGAGGGGGCCAACGTGGAGGTGGTCGCATTGGCAGGGGGCGTGCAGTCCGCACCATTGGAGATGACCCCCACGGTGGCCTCAGAGTCTACAGGTTTGGAGAGGTCTATGCCGTGAATGAGACGAATCAGCTGTTTTACTTTCTCCAGGGAGCTGTGCATCTCCTTCTGCCGGGCCAAGATTGTGTTCTTCATTTCCATGCATTTCTGCAGCAAATGAAAAGGGCAGTGGCATTTAGCCTCCTGCTTTTCCAACAGGCCTGGCAGCTGCTGAGGGGAGAAGCTCCCTCTCCAGGTAAAAGAATATGTGCTGGCTAGTGTGCAGCCCCAGATCTTTGCTCTGTTCCACACTGGAGTGGGGGTTACTACCCAAGGAAAGACAGAGGCCCAGGAGGCAAGGGTGTAGCTTAAAGACCAACTCTGCTTGACACTAGGACTTAAAATGTTTAAGACCCAAATCCTCATTACTACTATAATTCTATAAAATAAAAGTCATTAAAAAAAACTTGCCACAGCTACTCTGAAGCTGGTTTGGGCAGATTTTGGTATGCTTTTGCCATGCTAATGGATGGTCTTCCTGAGCTTTCCAGGGTAGAACATGAGCCAGTAATATCTGGATTCAATCTGAGGGCCTACTAAGGTTCATTCCAGTCAGCAAGAATTTAGAAGCAGGGCCTGGGGCAGACCAGGGTTACTTAAGAATCAAAGACAGTCCAAAACCAAAGGACTGCCACAAACAGAACCCCTTCTGTTCAGTCATGGGCATGTGGCCTTTTGCCCTTGGCCTCCCACACATGCCAGCTTCTGTTTGGGCAGAGAAAGAGATGTTAAACCTGTATGCTGTGAGATGTGAGATGTAAAATCTGGGTACTGTGAGGAGGAGGAAGGAGGTGAGTGGGACAGTACAACTGCCAGCAAATCCAAGGTACCACCTCATTTCTTGTTGGGAGAAGCCTCTGTATCCCTGATGCAATACAGCCCTCTTTCCCACCTAGGCAAGCCGGCTAGGCAGTATTTACTTCCAATATTTGTCTCTAGAAATCCCTCCTACTCAGGCTGGTCAGGAAAACATGGGAATACAATCAGCACGGTGTGGGAGAGAGGAAGGAAGGGAGGGGTTATATGGATGGAGCCACTAGACTGGGTGACCAGAAAGAATCATATGAGGGGACCTGGTCTGCGTGTGCCTAGCATCAGGCAAGGCTCTACAATCCTTCCAAATAATACACAGAAGTGGTGGCTACACTGTACTGAAATAAGTTGGTACCTGCCACATTATCTCTTCAATCTGGAGGCTGAAGATCTGCTCTCAGATTAAAGCAAGAATATGTTCCAGAGCTTGGCTAAAGCACCATATACCAACTGGCCACCTGTACCGTACCTAATGGTTGAACTCAATCTGGAAGGCAAACTTTGTACCTGACCAATGTTAATAAACTGGAGGACCTGAATCAGCCCTTGGGAGCCACATGTCCTGTTATGTCCATGGAAGGCTCTACATCTATGATCTATATTTATGTATCTAACTATCATTGAAGGCACATGGTTTACTTACACTTATAGAATTGCTGAGCTGTTTCACCTTCTGCTCTAGTTGTTCTCGTTCTTGTTTTAGATCTGAACTCCATTTAAGTAACTTCTGTTTCTCTTCTTCTTTTGCTGAAAAAATAGGGACAGTTTTTAACAATAAATTCTTTGAAAAAGTCACTGTACTCAGAATGCTTGCCCAAGAAGGTATTTTTCAGCATAGTCCCTCTCAGCTCCACAGCCAGTACACAGAACTTGCCCACCTGGACTTTCCCTTTTATATAATAGGTATGCTCAGAAAATTGTCAGTGGCATGGGCTTGGCTTTACATAAACAGGATACCACTTCTCATTTTTCTTCCCCAAGAAAGTACAACACAAAACTATCCACTTCACTCAAGAAAAAGCTTTTCATTTTTATATATTTCCTTTTGAAAACAAAACAAAACAAAACAAACACTGCTTAACTCCCTATTCCCTACCTGCCTCCCCACCCCAAACCCGTGGTAACCTATAGTCTAGACTTTGACTGTATGAGTTTGCTCATTCTATCAGTGAGATCATACAATATTTGTCCTTTTGTATCTGCCTTATTTCACTCAACATGATGCCTTCAAGGTTCATCCATATCATCACATGTATCAGAACCTCATTCCATTTTTTGGGCTGAATAATATTCCATTGTATGTATACACTACATTTTGTTTATCCACTCATCAGGTGATGAACACTTGGGTTGCTTCCATCTTTTGACAATTGTGAATAATGCCACTATGAACGCTGGTGTGCAAACATCTGTTCAAGTCCCTGCTTTGAATTATTTGGGTAGATATATACCTAGAAGTGGGATTGCTGGGACATAATTCTATACTTAAATTTCTGAAGAACTGCCAAACTGCCTGCCACAGCAGCTGTACCATTTTACATTCCTACCAACAATGAAAGAGTATTCCTATTTTTCCACATCCTCTCTAACACTAGTAATTTTCCTTTTTATTTGGCAAAAATTTTGTTTTAAAAAGAATTTTTCCTATTTTTACGAAGTTAATTTTATTTCCATTTTGTATCTTTCTTCCACCTTTTTTTAATCGTCATGCCCTGCCCACCCCCCCACCCCAGGATGGCTCTCTTGTCTTTTTTTTCCCTTTTCTTTAGGAGGCACCAGGAACCAAACCCAGGACCTCCCACGTGGGAGATGGGTGCTCAACTGCTTGAGCCATATCCACTCCCTGCTTGTTTTATTTTTTTGCTTGTTGTCTGCTCATTGCTTTTGCTCAATGTCTATTTATTGTTTTTGCTCGATGTCTGCTTGTTGTCTGTTTGTCTTCTTTAGGAGGCACTGGAAACTGAACCCAGGACCTCCCATGTGGGAGGCAGGTGCGCAACTGTTTGAGCCACATCTGCTCCCCTCCACCTTTTTTTATAATCCGTGGTGATAATTTTTTTAAACTTTATTTTGTACATTTAGTAATTGAAAACATAAACAATAATTAGAAAAAAAAGAAAATACAGTTGAATAAAAACATACATTTCTCAATTAAATGTACTGGATACATATAATTTTTTTTTTTAATCATACAGTATGTTATAGAATATATTTGGTTCATAATAATGCAATCATATAGTATTTGTCCTTTTGTGTTTGGCTTGCTTCGCTCAACATAACGTCCTCCACGTTCATCCATGTTGTCATATGATTAACGACTTCATTTCTTCTTACTGCTGCATAATATTCCATCATATGATTATACCAGTTTGTTTATCCATTCATAGGTTGATAGACACCTGGGTTGTTTCCAACTTTTGGCAATTGTGAATAATGCTGCTATGAACACAGGTGTGCAGATATCTATTCGTGTCACTGCTCTCAGTTCTTCTGGGTATATACCCAGTAGTGGTATTGCAGGGTCATGTGGCAAGTCTATATTCAACTTCTTTAGGAAATGCCAAACAGTCGTCCACAGTGGCTGTACCATTCTGCATTGCCACCAACAGTGAATAAGTGTTCCTATCTCTCCACATCTTCTCCAACACTTGTAGTTCTCTGTCTTTTTAATAGTGGCCATTCCGATAGATGTGAAATAGTATCTCGTAGTTTTAATTTGCATTTCCCTAATCATTAGCGATGTTAAGCATTTTTCCATGTGTTTTTTTTCCATTTGTATTTCTTCTTTGGATAAATGTCTATTCAAGTCTTTTGCCCATTTTTTAATTGGATTGTCTTTTTATTGTCAAGTTGTAATATCTCTTTATATATCCTAGATATCCCTTATCGGACATGTGATTTCCAAATATTTTCTCCCATTGAGTCAGCTGCCTTTTTCACCCTTTTGACAAAGTCCTGTGAGGTGCGAAAGTGTTTAATTTTGAGGAGGTCCCATTTATCTATTTTTTCTTTTGTTGTGCGTGCTTTGGGTATAAGGTCCTAGAAACCACCACCTGCTACAAGGTCTTGAAGATGTTTCCCTACATTTTCTTCTAGTAGTTTTATGGTCTTGGTTTTTTTTACTTAAGTCTTTGATCCATTCTGAGTTGACTAGGTAGTGAGATAGGGGTCCTCTTTCATTTTTTTGGTTATAGATATCCAGTTCTCCCAACACCACTTGTTGAAGAGACTGTTTTGTCCCGTTAACGTGGACTTGGTAGGTTTGTCAAAAACCAGTTGACCATATAGGTGAGGGTTTATTTCTGTACTCTCAATTCTATTCCACTGATCAAAGTGTCTATCTTTATGCCAGTACTATGCTGTTTTGACCACTGTAGCTATGTAATATGTTTCAAGGTCAGGCAGTGAAATTCCTCCCTTGACACTCTTCTCTTTTAGAATGCTTTTAGCTATTTGAGTGCACTTTCCCTTCCAAATGAATTTAGTAATTGCCTTTTCTATTTCTGTAAAGTAGGCTGTTGGAATTTTGATTAGTATTGCAGTGAATCTATAAATCAGTTTGGGTAGGATTGACATCTTTATGATATTGAGTCTTCTAATCCATGAACATGGAATGTTTTTCCTTCCATTTGTTTAGGTCTTCATTGATTTCTTTTAGCATTGTTTTGTAGTTTTCTGCATATCGATTCTGTACTTCTTTGGTTAAATAAATTCCTAGGTATTTGAGTCTTTTTGTTGCTATTGTAAATGGAATTTTTCCCCTGATTTCCTCATCAGATTGTTCAGTACTAGTGTACAAAAACATTACTGATTTTTACGTGTTGATCTTACATCCCACCACTTTGCTGAACTCACTTATTAGCTCAAGCTGCTTTGTCATGAATACTTCAGAATTTTCTAAATACAGGATCATGTCATCCTCAAACAGTGAGAGTTTTACCTCCTCTTTTCCTATGTGGATGCCTTTAATTTTTTTTTTCTTGTCTCATTCCCCTAGCTAGAACTTTTAGTACAATACTGAATAACAATGGTGACAATGGGCATCCTGGTCTTTTTCCAGATCTTAGAGGGAAAGCTTTCAACCTTTCCCCATTGTGTATGATGTTGGCTTCCATGTGGAAGGCTGGCGCTCAACTGCTTCAGCCACTTCTGGTCCCCTCCACCTTTTTTAAAAAAAAACTGTTTGAGAAGTTGTGAGTTTACAAAACAATCACAATTTCCATAAAGGATTCCCATACATTGCCCCACCACCAACACCTTACATTGTTGTGACATATTTTTTACACTTGATGAAAGAACACTGTCATAATATTACTGCTATCTACAGTCCATAGCTTATACTTGGTGTATTTTTCCCACAAACCATCCTATTATTAACTGTGTATACTGTATATATATATATATATATATATATTTTTTTTTTAAAGATTTA
>JAQZBX010026897.1:0-28676 GCA_029593785.1 Cabassous unicinctus
TTGTGACCTAACATATGGTCTATCTTGGAGAAGGATCCATGAGCACTTTAAAAGGATATATGTCCTTCTTTTGGGGGGTGCAATGCTCTATAAATGTCTTTTAGGTCTAGGTTATTTATTATATCATGCATGCTTTCTCTATATTCTCCATCCATATAGAGAATATCCAATGCTGATACTGATGTATTGAAGACTCCAACTATTATTGTAGAGACATCCATTTTTCCCTTCAGCTTTGTCAATGTTTGCCTCATGTATCTGGAGCCATTTATGTTAGGTGCATTCATATTTAGTATAGTTATTTCATCTTGTTGAAATGCCCCTTTTATTAATATATAATGACTTTCTTTATCCTTTATAACAGTTTTGCATTTAAAATCTATTTTGTCCAATATTAATATTGCTACTCTAGGTTTTTTTTGGTTACTATTTGCATGGAAAAATCTTTTTCCAGTGTTTCACTTTTAACTTGGTGGTATCCTTTGGTCTGAGGGAAGTTTCTTGTAGACCACATATAAATGGCTCATATATTTTTATCCATTCTATCAATCTATGTCTTTTCATTGGAGATTTTAACCATTAGAAATCAATGTTATTACAATGAACACATTATTACATCATCCATTTTATTCTTTGGCTTTCTTTTCTCACATTATACTGCCTGCATTTTACCCTTTAATTTTCTCTCCCTAATAATTTTTATTTCTACACTGTTCTCCAAGTCTCTTGCTCTTCATTTTTCATTTCAGGCTGCAGCACTCCCTTTAGTATATCTTGTAATTCTGGTCTTTTGGCAACAAATTCTGTCAAGTTTTTTTTGGTTTTTGTTTTTTTTTGTCTGTGAAGACTTTGCATTCACCTTCATTTTTGAAAGACAGCTTTGTCAGATACAGAATTCTTGGCTGGCAGTTTTTCTCTTTGAGTACCTGATATCGATCATACCACTTGCTTCTGCCTCCAATATTTCTGATGAGATATCTGCACTTAATGTGATGTATGTGATGCTTTGCTTTCTCTTGCTTTGTTTAGAATTCTCTTTTTATCTATGATATTTGCCCTTCAGAGTATTACATGGTTTTTTGTAGGTGTATTCATATTTATTCTGTTTGGGTGCCTTGTCCTTCTTGGATAGTGATATTTATAGCTTTCATAAGGGTTGGGAAGATTTTAGTCATTATTTCCTCAAATATTATTTCCTCCCCTTTTACATTCTCCTCTTCTTCTGGGACACAAATAATGTGTATGTTTGTGCATTTTGCATTGTCATTCAATTCCCTTTATCCCTGTTCCATTTTTTCCATTCTCTTTACTTTCTATTCTCCTGTTTTTTCCAGTTCAGATGTTCTGTCTTTGAAATCACTAACTCTGTCTTCAAGCAAATCATATCTGCTCTTATATGCATCTAATGCATTTATAATCTCATCCATGTGTCTTTCATTCCCATAAGGGCTGTTACTTTTCTTTGTAGGCTTTCAAATTGTTCTTATGCTCACCCAGTCACTGCTTAATATCCTTTTTCTCTTTAGTCATATTTTGTTTCAATTTTTTGAATTGTTTTAAGAATGTTGTGTGATTATCATTGAATAATTTTCTTAAATCTTGTATCTGTTCCTGATATTTGCTTTGATCATTTGGCTGGGCCATCACTTCCTGTTTCTTAGCATAGCTTGTAATTTTTTATTTTGTCTGGGCATCTGAATATGTTGATGACTTTACACTGATGGCCAATTTCTTTCACTTGCTTATTTTTTTAACTGCTCTTCTTTGATATTTGATTCAACTTATTTAAAGTTTTTTTTTCTATTTTAAGATGGCTTTATTTTTTTCCACTTTTTAAAAATTTTAAAAGATACTTTGATTACATAAATGTTACAGAGAATACATAGGGGATTCCTATATGCCCTGCTCCCCATACCTCCAACATTTTCCCACATTAGCAACATCTTTCATCTGTCTGGTAACCTCACTGCAATTGATAAACACATTTTGGAGCATTGCCACAAAGCATGGATTATAATTTACATTGCAGTTTACACTCTCTCCCATTCGACTTTATAGGTTATGGCCAGATATATAATGGCCTGTATCTGGCATTGTAATGTCATTAAGATGATTCTTAAGTCCCAAAAATGCGCCCCCACCATCATACCTGTGTTGCTCTCTCTCTAACCTCAGAACATCCATGGGTCATTGCCTCCACAAAATGGTATTTCTTCCCTTGCTAGAATCATAAGTAGTCTATAGTCATTCAAAGTCTTTAAAATTGTCCAGCTTAAGTTATCAAAACCTTGCTAGAGTCTCACTAATGGGATACAGATTTTCTCCCAGGAGTTAGGGTACAGAATGGACCTAAAGCAGGTTTTGTCCATGCAATTTCCAAAACCACCAGAAGATAGCATTCTTCAATGCATATTTCCACTGAGATATTTCAATCCTATTTTGCTGGAGTTTAGTCTGGACAGAGCCAAGATACAAAGCAGGCTCTGCTAGCAAATTCATTGAAGAAGAGCCTCCTGACTTCCTCTCCCTCTTCCCTTGTAACAAGTGGCAGGTTTGAAGATGTCTGTTTCCTTTTCAGTCAGCTCCAATCAATCAGGGGTTTTACTCAAGCTTCATATCTTGGAGGTGGGAGAGAAGAGACATTTCCAGCCTCTGCAGTGGTTTGGTATTTCATGTTTGTTGTTTCAGGTTCATCATATCTCTGTCCCTAACCCTCCTGGGAGTTGTGTAGCACTGTCCTTGTGTGCTTACACCCAAAGCAGTTCCTTCAGACAGCTTTTGGTTCTTTCTCCATTTTTTTCTGTGGGATATTTTAGCCCTGCTTGCCAAATCTGATGCCATTTTCCAATTTTGTTTTATTTTGTTTAATAGTGGCTGTTCTATGAGGTGTGAGATGACTTGTCATTGTAATTTTGATTTACATTTCCTTAGTAGCTAGAATATTGAATATTTTTGAAATGCTTTTTCACCATTTGTATTTCCTCTTTGGAGAAATGTCTGTATAAGACTTCTGCCCATTTTTTAATTGGGTTGCTTGGACTTTTATTGTTGAGTTGTATGATCTCTTTATATAACATGTATAACAAATCTTTATTGGATATGTGGTTTCCAAATACTGTCTTCCGCTGAGGCAGTTGGCTTTTCACCTTACTGACAAAGTTGTTTGAAGCACAAAGTGTCTTGAGTTTGAAGAGGTCCCATTTATTCATTATTTCTTTTGTTCATGCTCTCAG
Organism: Cabassous unicinctus; assembly: GCA_029593785.1. Lineage (NCBI taxonomy): Eukaryota > Metazoa > Chordata > Mammalia > Cingulata > Chlamyphoridae > Cabassous > Cabassous unicinctus. The sequence goes on from JAQZBX010026897.1 coordinate 3,234, forward strand.
TTTAAGGTTTAAGAGACCACTGCCTACAATGATATTTTGAAGATCTTTCTCTACATTTTTTTCTAGGAGTTTTATGGTTCTTGCTTTATATTTAGGTATTTGATCCATTTTTATTTAATTTTTTATAAGGTGTGAGGGAGGGATCTTCTTTCTTTAATTTCAATATGGATATCCAGTTCTCCCAGCACAATTTCTTGAATAGACTGTTCTACCCCAGCTGGGTGGATTTGACAGCCTTATCAAACATCATTTCACCATAGATGTGAAGTTCTGTTTCTAGAATCTAATAACAGCTTTGCTTAAAGTCAATTTCCCCACTCAGTTGGGAGAGAATGGCTTCTTCAAAAAATGGTGCTTCAAGAACTGGATATCCATATCCAAAAGAATGAGAGAGGAATACCATCTCACACCTTATACAAAAATCACCTCAAGATGGAACAAAGATCTGAATATAAGAGCCAAGACCATAAAGACATTGGAAGATAATGAAGGGAAGCATCTACAGGACACTATAATAGGAAATGGTTTCATGAACTTCACACCCAAAACAAGACCAGTGAAAGAAAAAAATAGATAAATGGGATCTCCTCAAAACGGTAAACTTTTGCACCTCAAAGGATGTTATCAAGTAAGTAAAAAGGCAGCCTACCCAATGGGAGAAAATATTTGGCAACCATATATCTGATAGGAGCCTAATATCCTGCATATATAAAGAAATCCTACAGCTCAAAAATTAAAAGGTAAATAACCCATTTAAAAAATGCACAAGTGACCTGAAAAGACACTTCTCCAAGGAAGAAATATGAATGGCTAAAAAACACATGAAAGGATGCTCGACATCACTAACTTTTAAGGAAATGCAAATCAAATCTACAATGAGATACCATCTTACATCCATTAGAAATGGCGGTTATTTAAAAAACAACAGACTATAAGTATTGGAGAGGATGTGGAGGAATGGGAATACCGATCCACTGCTAGCGGGAATGTAGAATGGTCCAGCCATTATGGAGGACAGTTTGGCAGTTCCTCAAAAAACTAATTATAGAACTGCCATATGATCCAGCAATTCCACTGCTGGGTATATAAGCAGAAGAATTGAAAGCAAAGAAATGAGCAAATATTTCCACACCAATGTTCATAGCAGCATTATTCACTATTGCCAAAAGTTGGAATCAACCCAGGTGCCCATCAACAGATGAATGGATAAACAAAATGTGGTACATGCATACATTGGAATATTACTCAGCTGTTAGAAGGAATAAAGTGCTAACACACCAGATGACCAGATGAATTTTGAGGACGTTATGTTGAGTGAAACAAGCCAGGCACTGAAGGATGAACAGTACATGACTTCACTGATATGAATTAAGCAAATTCAGCAGACTCAGAGAGCTATTTTCTGGAAGTTAAGTTTACAAGAAATAGAAAGAGCAAAGGTTGCCAGCCAACACCCATACAGACATAGTCTATGGTAAGGTGAAAATGTGTAGTTGTGAATTGAAAGGATTTGACAGGAGAATAGTGGTATAATTGGGTTGGGTGTTGCAAGACTGACAGGTGGGTATATTGGGAAGGGAGTGTTGGAAGGTGCAGGGTACTGTGGGGGAGGGTTGGAGGAGAGACTAGTTGGAGACTGGGGATTTGTGGATATGTGGTTGAAAGTACAAATATGGGAATGCTCTTATGGCAATAGGACAAGGAAGGGTTAGTGGTTTAGGGTGTTGAATGGGGGTGCATTTGTGATAGGGCACACCTGGAGTAAGCTTTTAGGGAGTGTGTGAGTGATCATTCTGTTATAATGTGAGGTATCAGTGGGTGGAGACCCAAATAATGAGGAGGAAGGTGTTGGACTCCCATCTTTGGGAGGACCCATTTGTTCACAAATAGACAGGAGGGAGACTCTCAAGAGCATGGGCAGTTCCTAATAGCTGAGGACAAACTAGTGTGTTAAGACCTCAGTCTTCTTGTATGTAACTATGAATCATGTCATTCAAAGAGTGAAACCAGGTGGTTGCCATGAGCCCTGCGGGGAGGGATAGGGAGGTTCAGAATAGATCAAACAGGGGGTATTTAGTGGGTGGTGGAAGTGTTCTACATGATGTTACAATGGCGGGCACAGGACATGCTAAATATCATCAAAATTTATAAAAGTGTATGGTCCAAAATATAAACCATTATGTGAACCATTGACCATGTTTAATAGCTATGTTTCACTATTTGTATATCAGTTATAACAAAGTTACCATCCACATACAAAAAGGCACTAATAGGGGAGAGGAAAGGGGTAAGATATTGGGTATATGAGAGTCTCCTGTATTCTGTGTGTGACTTTGTTGTGACCTAAAACTTTTTAAAATTCAAAATAAAAAAATAGACACTGGGGAATGTGTGGGGGAATGTGCTATGGTACAAACAGGACACCAGATATTGCATTGATGAAAAGTAAAATGTCAAAAAAAAATTTAAATATTTTTCATTTTTTTAAAATACCCCAATCATTTACTTTTATTTTAGTTTTAGTTTTTTAAAATTTTATGTATTTTATCTCTTTTATTTAAACTTTTATTATTTCCTTTTCCTATTTATTGTATTCAGCTATTGTAATGGCTTCATTTTTGAAGAAGCTTTGGATTACAGAATGGTTACAACTGGGGTAGGGTAAGATCGTTGGTGTGGGGTGGCAGTGATGGAGAAGGCATAGGGGGAAGTTCACCTGAGCATGCATATAAGGTATGTAAAAATGCTCAAATGTTCATGGGACAATGTCACAGTGGGTGGAGACTCACATAATAACTGAGATAATACTGAATTCCCATCCTGGGGGGTTCTGTCACATTCTCTAAGGGAGCAGCAACAGTTCCCCATGTGCAGGGGCAGTGACTGGTGAAGGAGGATGAGCCACTGATGAGCCCTTGATATGGATGATTAGGCTTATGAGTCTTTGCTCTAGATATTGAAACTTAGCCTATTTGTATGGGGTGCCTAAGGATTGCCTCATCAGAGCCTCCTTGTTACTCAAATGTGGCCTCTCTCAAAGCCAAACTAAGCATATGAATGCATTACCTTCCTCCCAGCATGGGACATGACTCCTGGGGATGATCCTCCCCAGCACTGAGGGATTGCTACAAAGCACCAGTTAGCAATGCAACTGGAAAAAGACCTTGAATAAAAGAGGGAAAAGGTAAAGACAAATGAGTTTATATGGCTAAGAGACTTCAAAGTGAGTCGGGAAGTCATCCCAAAGGTAACACTTATGCACATCTCAGCAAGATCTCATAGACTTCCAAAGTGGATACTACCCTAAATAGTGGGGCTCCTGAGGGCTCTGGAGACACCCAGGTCCTATGGTCAGGGAAGATAGTTCTGCAGTTTGGTGCCTTGCCAGTGAACCCTACTTTGGAGTTTGTGCTCCCAAGAGTGACAGAGTTGGACTCAATTATGACTTCCCTGCACATGGTTTCTCTGTCTCTTTGATTTAGAACTATATTTGGTGCTGGAATTTGTAGGTGTATGTCCAGAGACTCGAGTCTTTGGGCTGTCCATGTGCCAGCTGAAACTGGAACCTCAGCAGAGTTACAACACCTATTCTACAGCAAACTGAACTCACCTAGGACAACTGCTGGGGAAATGATGATGGACAATGGCTGTCCCAGGGAAGGAGTGAGTCTGCAACTGCAGTGAGTCTGCAATCTTTCCCAAGGGATATATGCCCCCTCTCAATAGGAAGTGGAGTGGACACCACCATCCCAGAATCCTCAGGTTTGGGGGTAGAGCAGCTATGGAGTACAGTGAACTTACTGGTATTCTACTATAGACATATCGTGATTCCAGCAATGGAAGAAATTACAACATTGATGTGGAGCCAGTGGCCACGGGAGGCTCTGGGGGCAGGGAAAGGGAAAAGCAGTTGCAATATGGGTCTTTTCTGGTACTTGGGAATAGTCCTGAGTGACCTTGCAATGACAGATATAGGTCATTTTATATCATCCCATAAAATGCAGAACTTTGAGGGAGAGGGTGTAGACTGCAATGTGAACAATGGTCCATGCTTAATGGCCAAGCCCCAGGATGCATTTATCAATTGCAATTAATGTGCCACACTAATGAAGGATGTTCATGTGGAAGGGTATGGGAGGTGTGGGGAGTGGGGGGTATGGGAATCCCTAAATCATTTTTGTAACATTTATGTATTCTATGTATCTTTTAAAAATTAAAAAAATTACATTGATTTAGAATATAAATTTTAATTTCATGTTCCTGTTAAGACCCAGCAATCACAAATACAAAAAACCAGTAAAGCAGTATTTTACTCTTGAGATATATGTTTATTTAATCTATCATGTCTGCCTGTCTAGCTAGCTAGCTATATATGTCTATATATCTATTTTATCTAAGACTGTGTATGTGCATGTGTGCTTGTGGGTATGCATGTGCAGATGTGTGTCATTATAGGGTTACAGTAATATATTCATTTTTTCTGTCTGAATTGAAAAATATTACTAATGAATAATATAAGTTTAAAAAGCAAAACAGTGGAAATATCCTTAAGATATGAAATTCAAAATCAAATATGGATGAGGTGCTGAAATGCATGGCAGAAATAGAAACAGACACGTTGGTTGAAGAAAGAAATTTTCATAGGGCAGCCTCTCATCCCTAGGTGAGCATGAGGCACTTGCTCCAAATCCAAAGAGCACCAGACGTTACACCAAAGAAAGTGAAAGGAAAAAAAAAAAGAAAAAGAATAGAGTTATTTTTATTTTTGAATGCATATTAATTAGCATTTCTCAGAAGACATTTTAGTATATTTTGATGCTGTCTCCACCTTTACCATCAAGTCAATTCTGCAAGGTGACTGAATTCATATGGCTTGGCCTCATACCTCATTTCCTTATAAATACCACAGGTCATAGGAAATACACAATCACAGCACAACCCTTTTAAGTAAGAAAGCACTATATAAGGATATTATGCATATATACTCATATAAACAAAATCGTATGTACATGTCTACATGCAAAAATGAGTAAAAATATTTCAAGGAAATGAAGAGGTAATTAAAAGTATACCAGTTCAATAAACTCAGAGGATTATCAATATGTATATATGTATATACATAAATATATATGAAGAATGAATTGGGTGCAATGGAAAATGAATAAATAGATAATAAATCTTTCAGGCATATATAATGGTTGAAATAAATTAAAAAATAGGAGAGGTAATTGGTGTGTAGAAAATGTACAGAACTAATGATATCAAATGTAAGATATGGACTACAGTTAGTAAGATTTTGATGATATTATTTCATAATTTGTAACAAATGTCTCACAGCAATGCAAGATGGTGGTGGTGGGTTGATGTATGGGACCCCTATGTGATGATATGCATGTTTGTTTTGTAAGTTCACAACTTTTACTATACACTTATTGTTTATGTATGTTCATGTATGAATGATATACTTCAATAAAATTTTTAAAAATCTAAAAAAAAAGAAAAAAATGTTAGTATTTGGAAAATAGGGAAAAAATAAATACATCATAAAAGATACTGATTGAGAAGTGCCAATGTCTTGAAGGAATAAGAAAACAGAGAAAGCAAATGAAATATTGTACAAATAAATATTGTTAAGGAGGAAGGAAATATCCTATATGAAAAAAGACAGGGGATTATTAAGTATCCTACAAACTGAATCATGTATTTCAGAGATGATCTTACCTAGGAAAATATAAATCTGATTAGTGGACAAAAAGTCACAATGGTCAATTATTTGAAACTTTAATGTCTATTTGCACTTCTCTAGTGTAATACATGAATGAAGCCACTATGAGAGTTCCACATAAAAAACACAGAAGTAAGGAATTAGCATCATATTTGAACATAAGGCATATAATGTAAACATTACAAATTAAAAGGGAAGATAGAGAAATGTGGAAGAAAGATTGTTTGAAAATGGGGAATTGATAAAAATTATGTTAAAGAAATTAGGCATTTAAATATAGAAATATACCTCCAAAGTTTCCACAGAATATTAGAATGATGTAAAAGAATGCAATATATAATGGCCTCATTTTATTATCACTTATATGTACATTATTGAAAACTAAAATATTAAATAGGGTAATCCATGACAACGCTTAAAGGAGAAATATTTTGGGACCATTTCCATGGAATGAGAACATGTGTTACAGTTAAATATTCATGATGGAAAATTTAGCAAAGATTAGAACTGCTAAATTTTCACCATGAGAAAATGTAGCAAGCAAAAAGAAATTTTCCTAAGTCAAACATCACAGGATTTAAGATATACACTATGGAAGCATCATTTGATAGGTCATCAGACAAATAAGACCACTCTAACAACTTTTATTAAGCAACATAGTGAAGCAAGAAAAATAAACTAAAATGTATGAGAGTTGTAAAGAAGCAAAAGAACAGCATATAGCAGAAAACATAATTGTAATTTTGGAAGATAAATTACATAGATAAAATGAAAATACTGTTGAATAGGTATTAAGAAGGAAATTTTATGCAAAATACAATAAAAATATCAAACATGTGTAAACTAGTAAGAAAAACAGAAAATGAAGCATTAAAGAAACTACTGACAATAGCATGAAATTATATATATATATATATGCAAGCATGTGTGTGTACATGTGTTTACATATAAAGGATGATTTTGAATCTGTACTTTGCTATGAGAAAAATAAATCTAATACTAAAAAGAGTTAATATAAATTATATATTTGTATGTGCCTATTCAAGCATTAAATAATCAGGATATAAGAAAATATTTTAAGAATTTTTTTTCTCCATATAGACATAGAGTAAAAATTTTGAAAAAATGTAGCAATAAATGTTTGTCTTGTTCCTGAGATAGAAATGATATTGGAGATTATAATTTTAAATCTTAGGAATTATTCATCAGGAGAAAACCACTATAAAAACATCAAGGCAAAACCTCAGAATCATAAAATTCAATATCTGAAGATGTGATCTTCAACATTGTAGGAATATCTGAGAAGAATTGATAGAACATTCTTCTCTGTGAAGGGATCCTGAGCATGATCCCAGACCAGTAGCAGAATTAATGAACCCACCTGCCAGGGAAACAGCTAACTGTGTATACAGATGAAAAAGTGTAATAAATAAATTTTTAAAAATATTTTACTGGAAAATCCATACATAAATTATTCAGTAAACATATGGAAACATTTTAAATGTTATAAAAACAGGCATTGATCAAATAGAAGAAAATATGTAAATAATTTATATTTTCTTGACCTCATTCATACATTAATTATAATATCAAACATGAAATAATTAGTAACTAAAGATAAAAAATTGAATTAAAAAAGCATCAAAGTTATGTCCTATGTATACATGTGTATGTATACACACACAGATATGTGGAATAGATATACCAAACCTTATGAAGAAAATTAAAAATTTAATCAAAAGAAAACCAATATTATAATAATTTTTAGATATTTGTCTTTTATAGACAAATGAGGGAGAAGAGGTAGAGGTGAAAGAGGAAGAGGAAAAGGTACAAAAATATACACAATGGAAACATATTTGTGAATTTGACTGCTTTGCAATGAAGAATTTCTTTCTTCATTGCACTGTCACAAAAATCTGTTGAATGGAAAAATTATATATCTGGATGCATAAATTGCTAGTGTGTTTGTGGAGCCAAGGATATGTAAATGCATTGCTTGTTTAGGTATATAAGTTCGTATAACTGCTTTAGAAAAACAATTTTTATTTTACCAGTCAGCTAAGACTAGTTTAGTTTGCAGTAAGAATAAACTTTTACTTAGTACTGAGAGCTACAATGATTATTTTCCACTGATGACATGTGTCTTTTGTGTTGGTGATTGCATCGCTATGTATGATCCACAATAGAAGAGCAGGCTACCGGAGAACCTTATGTATGGAAAGTTCATGGTACTCATGGTGGATTTAAGTGAACCTATAAAGAGGTTCATGAGTTAGCTCTTAAAGCCACAAACAACTTCTTGTAACATTTTATTGGTCAAAGGATGTTATGTGACTCAGTCTGCTATTAATGAATGGTGACTCTCTTTTCCTATATTAAAAAGAGTACTGCAGAAAGGGCCACCTCAGATTAGGTATGGGATCTTTTGAATAATAGTTCAAATGAGACTTTATTAAATTGCAGGTACATTTCCTAGGTCTCTGCTTTTCCAGTCAGGATTATGACTACCTGTAAGATGGAAGAAAAGGCTATGGAAAGCAATACATTTAACCTCTAGTATCCTGGAGTGTTTACATTGTATTTAGATTATTTTTGTAATTAGGCATTGGAATCTCAATGTGATTTGGAAAATAATTGATTCTTCCTTTTGAATTAACAATAGAATACCAGAATGCCCTATTAAATACTGATTAAATTTATCGTGTTAAAACTTTGTTCAGCAAACTGATCAAACAGCTATTAATATTTAGTCACTTCCTTGAGGTTATTTGTTTTAGTTTCTTGGATTGCTCAATCCAATACAATGAAATGGGTTAACTTAAATAATATGAATTTATTAGTATACATTTTTAAGCCTAAAAGAAATTCCAAACCATGGCATCACCAAGGTGATGGTTTTCCCTGAAGACTGTTATTCAGGGGGTGGCCACCAGCATTCCTTGGTCCTTTGTCACATGGCAGCCTCTTCTGGTCTCTTCTTTTCTGGGTTCTGCAGATGTTTGGTTTCTGGCTGCTCCATCTGCAGCTTTTTCTCCCTGTTTGAATCCCATTCTGCTTATGAAGGACTCCAGGAATAGGATGAAGACCCATCCTGATTGAGGTGGTCTACATCTTCACTGAAGTAACCTCATCAGAAAGTCCACCTTACAGTGGGTTCACAATCACAGGAACAGATTAACTTTAAAAATATGTTTTTCTGAGGTGTACTCAGTTTAAATCACCACATGATTGCCTAAAACATAAATTATATTTGTTCATGTGTACTGAAATATATATTGATTCTTATTTCACTAATACATTCTATGGAAAGTGCAAACTTCATAAAGATAAAAAGAAATCTATCATATAAAACTATGATTTAAGTCACTTCTTCAGTTGATACCCAATTTCTAAGGCTATAGCTTGCAATGCTACAGAATAAAGAGCATAACTACAGATGTCCCTCAATTAGGAACCACAAAATATGATAGAAGGAATGTTGGGTAGTTTGATTAATATTTACTTTTTTGTTAATGATGCTTGGACAGATGGATATTCAAAAAAGATAAAAATAAATCTAACTTCTACCTCTCACTATACACACATGAGGTAGATTAAAGGTCATTGTATGTAAGTTAAAAGTTAAAAATTATAAATGTTTTACACACATAAATGGATAATGTCTTCATGATATTGGGCTATCTGTCATGTATTTCTTGCATTTCTCATTCAAGAAACAAAATGCAAAAATCAGTTAAATATATTGATACATTTATTATAATAGTGTACAGAATTTCATTTCATCAAAGGATATAGAGACACTGAAAGAATTATCTAACAAATCAGGGAAATGTATCTGTCACAAGTAATATAGACAGGAATTTCAGAGAAAAGCCTTACAGACTAACAATAAACTACATTAAAACTTTCAAAGTTAATACAATTACATATATAGACATGTGCTTATGCTAAGCACATTAAAAATATTTGAAATATCTGGCAATATAAAGTATGGATGAGGAAGCTGAGAAAGGGGAACCTCAAACCCTAACCATGAGTTTATTAATTGGTATAAGCAGTTTAAATTATAGTTTGGCATTGTGTCAATTGTTTAGCCTATATTATATTTGCGTGAACCACAAAGTAATGAAGAATTACTTATCCAGGATTCCTGTACGTTCTGTGTTGGCCACAGCCCTTTACTGGGCAAACCAAGATCATGGAGAACAATCCCCCCAAATGTCAAATAGTAAACAGATTTTGACAAACCATAATGCAGCTCTACACTATTCCTTCATCACTTATGTTGAATAAGCCTGATACATAGTCAAGCTTTATATAAATAGGCTATTGGGGGACTATAATATTATATGGAGGTGCACCCAAAGGTTAAGTAAAATTAAATATACCTCAAGTATACACCATTAAAATTGAAGACTTGTATAACCAATACACAATGGTCCTGCATTATGTCCAAGAGACATGCTCTTGCTATTTTTGTCTTTCAAACAAGGGGTCTTAATTTATGCAACATTTAATGTCAGAAAAGTGTTTACCTTAATCAGGAATACTCTTACTGCTAAGTGATATACTTAATCCTTTAAAAATTGCCTCAGTCTACTCTCCTCCTTTCCATCAGATACAGTTTAGTTTAATTTCTCCCCTATATAGACTAAATTGATTGTCCCCATGATTCTGGAACAAGGTCATGCTTTTTTAACTGATCAATGTTTCAGAAGCAGCTCCTGGTTACCTTTTGGCAGTATTGAAGATTTCTGCCCAACCAAGGGACAAAAAGTGACTATACCACCATATATGATCTCATGAGCTGGGTTTTACCAATTCACTTATTCACAAGGACACTTTGTCCTGACTGCTCTGACAAATTTAAACTCTAAACTTATATTTAAAGTTATATAGCATAAACTCTTGTTTATAGCCACACGGGTTCATGGAGGTTTCTCTTCTAGACATAAAGATCAAGTAAACCTGAAGACACAAATGTATCATATTAATATACAAAAGATTTGGAAAATAAAAACATCAGGGCAAGTTTCAATGCTCTTAATGTAGCAGCAGTGAGACCTGAGTTCCTGGGTGCATCAAATAACTGATATCCATCCAATTTCCATCCATCTGCCTATCCAAGGTTTAAAAAACATGTTGATATCCTATCTCTCCTTAAAATATGCACTAAACATTTTGTCCAAAATAAAAACACTTATCTATTTTACTGGTGAAGACACCATAAAATAATAGTTAAGAAATTAAAAGTTATATTCAGCCATTATGAAGACAATAAGAAGGTACTCACAAATTGATCTTTATATATTTTGGAAGACAACATATGAAAATTAGTGTCTAATGAACCTTAGATAAGAAAGAGGGATTGAGGCTTTTGGGCATCTTAAAATTCAGACCTATGGATCCTTTGGCAGAGGGAATACGCATGTAATGCTAAGAACTTCAATGCTGATTTAGACTTTGCTTTGCAGCACCATATTACGCAGCCAGCTGACAGACAAATGTTTGAAATATTTGAGGGTGACTCTGAATTGAAATGGAACCTGAGGGAACTGTTGGCCAAACCATGAACAGCTTTTGTGGCTTAAAGACTGAGAGAAAGTCCTACATGGCACTGAGGGTACCAAAGCAAACTGGAGGAGCTTTACTCCTACATTTCATTAATAAAAATCTCAACAACCTTTTAGATCCAAGGTATGGAAATACTTACCAGCTTTCAGTTGGCTCAGTCACAAGTTTAAATGATCATCTCATGACTACAAAGCATAGGAATATTCCAGGTTCTTAGTAAGAGAAAAGATAAGCATTTTTAAAGACTTTGAATACATTAGGAAAATAAAAGGGGCAGCAGGACATTTAAAAACCTCTAGTGAATATACTCAAAGTGATAAAGGATGATTTTACATCTGTATTTTGCTATCAGAAAATAAATTACTGACTTGAGAAGTCTTTAGGGGTAAGGAAAATTATGCATTTGTATATATTACAATATTTAAAAATAACATTTTGGATAGTTTAAAAAGATTTGAAGATCATTTCCCATTATGTATTATTAAAATAGAAATATTTAGAAAATATGCAAGCAATGGATGTTTACATGAGTATTGAGATAAAAATGAACTTGTCAATTTAAAAATTACAAGAAAAAAACTAGAAATAATTACTCAAGTTAGAAAAACTTAAGTTTCTTGACTGCATAGCTTACCTCATAAAGGGAATATTATTTTAAAACTCATGCTTGGAATTATCAGTAATAATTAGTAATTTTACTAGGATTATTAATTTTTAAACTTTTAATCAGTAATTTAGAAGATTTAGAATGCTTCTAAATCTGAAGCATTCAACACGAACGTCATTCCCAGTTCCTCAAGATTGGTGAATGAACAAACATAAAGTGGGGGGTGTAACCATGGACCAAAGTAGAGATACTGTTGCTGTAGTTATTATCATGTGGTAATAGAAAAAATTGTAATGTTGATATGATGATAGTGGTTACCAGAGGTACTGAGGGGAGGGGGAGGGATGAATAGGTGGAACACAGAGCATTTATAGTACATTGGAATTGTTCTGTATGCTACTCCAATGACAGACACATAACACTATACATTTGTCAAGGCCTATAAAACTGTACAGCACATAGTGAAAATCATGGTGTAAATTATAGTACTTGGCTAGTTGCAATGCTTCAATATTGGTTCATCAATTGTAATAAATGTACCACACTAATATATGATGTTAATAATGGGAAAATGTGTGTGTGTGAGGGGAATAGTTATATGGGAATTAATTATACATTTTTCGTTTTAAAGAATATTGAAGCATATCATTCATACCTTATCATACATAAACAATAAATGTATATTAAAAATTGTGAATTTACAAAATGAATATGCATATCATCATACAAGGCTCCCATACCTCATTCCACCACCAACATCTTGCATTTTTTTGAAACATTGGTTACGAACTATGAAAAAGCATTTCCAAAATATTACTACTAACTATAACCAATAGCCAATTTCTTACATTTGGTGCATTTTCCCCCATCCCACCTGATCATTAACACCTTGCATTATTATTAAATATTTGTTATAGTTCATGAGAGAACATTTTCATATATATTCTGTTAACAACAGTCCATCTTCCACCACAGGATTCATTGTGTTATACACTCTTGTGCTTTGTACAATCCATTCAAAGTGTATACTCAGTGGCTCTCATTTTCATCACAGAATTGTGCTGTCATCACCTCAGTATATTTCAGAACATTTTCATTATTCCAAAAGGAAAAATCCCATTCCCCCTTAATTGCCCCATTTATGTCTCTTAGAACTGATATATCTTCTTTGCCATTGCTGTAAAAATATTACAATATTACCATTAACTATTGTCCATAAGTTACATTAGTTGTAATTTCCATGTATTATGACAGTCTTAACACTTTGTAAAATAATTACACTCTTATATTTATACTATTAACCACACTCTTTATCTGCCACTGAAATCATTATACAGTCCTTAGATTATTCTTTAGCTTCATTTCAATTGACATTTATGTCCACATACTGCCCCTTACATACACAATCACATTTATAAATCAACAGTGTTAATTATACTCACTATAAAGTGCCATGATCAACTCTATTTTTCACACTTTTACAATAAAACAGAAGAAAAATTCTACATATATTCCACCCCTTTGCTAATAGTATGGGAGGAGTCCCAGGTGTGTGCTGTTTTGATTGATTACCCCACCCATCAATCCCCCAGTAGGGCCCAATTATAAGGCCTCTGGAGAATGTTCAGAGCTTACCCTGGCTTCTGGGAGAAATCTTGCAAGGGTCTTCCAGCAGCCATCTTGGGGTACTGATGTCCACATGGTTCCAGATCCATCTGTTGATTCCCTATCTTACTAGCCTGCTTCAGAAGTTTTCAGTCATTGTTTCTTTGAATATTCTGATGGCCCATTTCTCTCTTTGTTCTCCTTCTGGGACTCTCACAATGTATATATTGCTGTATTTGATTTTGACCCACAGATTCAGCAGCCTCTCTTCAGTGTTTTTCATTCTTTATTCTTTCTGTGCCTTAAAGAGTATGATTTCAATTGTCTCTGAGTCTCTGATTATTTATTCTGACAGCTCCAATCTGTTGAAGAACTCCTCTAAGAAAATTTTAACTTCTATTACTATGATCTTCAGCTCTGTTAGGTTCCTGTTCATAATTTCCATTTCCCTAGTGATATTCTCTTTTGTGTCATCTATCATTTTCTTAATTCCCTTTAGTTCTTTCTTCAGGTTTTTCTTGAGCTATTTGGGTGTATTTAGCACCATTTTTAAATCTTTCTCTGGTATGTCCCAAGTCTGGAATTCACCACTGATGGTTGCTGGTGATTTAATCTTTTCCTTTTCCTTGACTATCAATCCCTGTTTCTTCAAAGGTATTGTAACCTTTTGTTGAAACCTGTACATGTTGATATATTAGTGTGTTATCACTGGAATTTAGACTCTGATGCATCTGCTCCTACATCTAATGTTATAACAGAATGTTTTTTTAATGTCAGGAATTATATAAAATACAAATAAAATGAAAAAATTAAGCAAATCTCTTAGTCTTGGCAGTTTATTCTATGCAAATTACTCCCTGAGCTTCATCCCTTCTCATACAATGGATTCAAAGTTTAGCTTGAAGCCAAAGAATAAGAGCTGTTTCATTCCTTTCTAAGTATGCATCTTGCCTTGTGCATGGGCATGTGTACCTAGGAATTCCTCATTTATAACTATATAAATATTCCCTTTTCCATGGGAAACCATTTCCTCACAGTTTTATGCAAAGGATTTGTATTGATGTCCTATAGCCAACAATCCCTTGGCCCAGGTAATGCAATTTTACTGCTCCTCCACAGGTTTCTGTAGCCAGCAAGTTCTCTAAATTACCTATAAATGCAGGAAAATTTCTGAAATGGAGATTCTTTCAGGTTATCATTAAAAAGATTGATCCAGACATACCTGCCTCCCAATGCATGCACAAACCTTGCTCAGTTCCCTAAAAAATCAGTACCAGAGACCCACCCTAGGAGCTCAGGCCAACTATATGCCTAGCCAGTGAAAGGTGGATAAGGGGCCAGCCAAGGTGCCTTGAGATCCTTCCAAGTTTCAGGTGTGTTTTATTTGGTTTGGCATTCATCCCATTCCTGCAATGCTTTAACTTTTATCTGGTGCTCTAAAAAGTTATTTTTTGCTAGTTCTTAATAGTTGTTCAAAGTTTTTGTTGAGGATAGAGACCTGAAATGTCTCACTCCACCTTCTTGATCAGGACCAGGATTAATATTTTTAAGACAACACATATATTTTTTCATTAATTGCTTCTATAATGAATAACAGATACTGACCCATAGTGAGCCTGCATTTTTACCAGTTGCAGAATGAAGGTTGAAGTTAAATGAACGCTAGTTCTTTAAGGGTTAAAGTTGCCTGGTTACAGATTCTCAGTAAAAAGCAGCTTTCACAGATTTGATTTTCAGAACTTTAGTAAGCATAATTACTTTATAATCAAAATACTCATTCTCTGAGAATAAGAAAAAAAATAAAAGTTTCTATATTGAGAGACTATAATTTATTTTATCTTTTTTAATGAGATAAAGAGTATTGTATATTATAAGCAATATCAGATATTCTGCCAGCAAAATACATTTCCATTTAATGTTACATGTCACACCACTCTCTACCTACTAGGGATTCAGCATGAAGAATTATAGAATACATTGAGCTAGCTACACACATCTTCAGCCAGATCACAGAGAGAGATAAAAATTTTACAAAGAATATTCTGGATGGAGGGCTAGGTATTTATAGTCCACTTTTCAATGAGAGAAGAAATTCTAACAGTCTGTGCTATATTATTATTGTGTTCTTAATTCTACAGCTGTGTCTCAATTTTAATCACCTTTTTACTTAGTGTATGCATTATAGAAAGCTGAATGCATAGAGAGCAAGTTCAACTTAATTGTCTAATTCAAAACACTCAATATTCTCTTCCAGTGTGGCAGTATCCTGTAATTTTAACTTCTGTCTTATGCCCAAACACTTATGGTTCTTACCCATAGTCTTTTCCACATGATTCCACTCTGAGGCAAGATAGTATAGGGACCTGAATAGAAAGGAAGCAGAAAGCCAAAAAGCCTGGTAAGAGAAACTGAGGCACTGGCCTGTTTCCTATCATTAGCCTGCTGATCCACACAAGCAAGTTAGAAAAGGACAGCTTACAAGCACACACCATGCAGCTTGCAGCACACTCCCACAAAGGCTGTGTTAGCAGAAGGCAGGCACCAAAGAGGGAAGGGGTGAGGGGAGCATCACCACCACCCACCCACCTAGATTTCAGGTTACCTCATGCCTTGTGGACAGTGACCAGAAGCTAATCACTGCTAGTCAACACATCCTGTAAAGGTCATGGGCAGCAGCCAGAAGCCAATCACCACTGGTCAGCAACCCCCATACCCCTAGGTATCCCACACTCCTATGTCCCCACACCCTTAAGCCCTTGCTTATCAGTGTAGAACCTGGAGTCCTGTACCCCCATAAAACAGGGGACCCCAGGTCAGAACTTCACATTTTCTCCCTGAAAATGCCTGCCTTCATCTCCCTGAAGGTATACTTCTGGTTTGTTGACTTACCTTCAATAAATTCTTTGCTTGTTTAAATGATTTCTGTCTTGTTCTTGAATTCTTTCTCATGATGAAGCCAAGAACCTAGGCACCTGGAAAACATCTCCACTAACAATTGTTGACATAGCTCAAAATTATCCTAAATGTTTTTCAAACCATATTACAATGTGGCAAATATATTCCAGAAGCATGTGTAAATTATACAAATGAAAGATTTGAAAAAATTATAAGCAAATGTATAACTCACTATCACATATGAAAGAAAAAATATAGAGAGTACAAAACCCTGAATAATTGACATAGATAGATTCAAATTTAGAATATATATTAAACATAAATTAAATTCCATTAAAATTTTAGAATATTTTAATTCAGAAAAACCCTACTTGGGAACTCAAAATACCTGTGAAATAGTCTGCCTAAAGCATCATTAATCTCTCTGTTTCACAGACTATAGATGATGGGGTTTATGAACGGGGACACCATGGAGTAAAAAATGGCTATGAGAAGGTTTTTAATAGAAACTTTATTTGAAATGGGACCTAAGATAGTAGTCACCCCTGAAATTATAAACAAAATGAAAACCACCAACTGTGGGGTACAAGTGGATAGGGCTTTGTTCTGGGCTTCCAGAGAATGCATCCTAAGCACCATTGAAAATATAACAATATAGGACTTAAACAAAAAGGCAGAACACACAAATATAATACAAGCGGTAAGAACAAAGACCATAGACACAGAAAACTGAACATCTAGAGATGAGATCCTCAAAATTTGAGGTACATCACAGAAATATTGATGGATCACATTGGACTCTGTGAAAGGAACCTTGAACATGCCACCTGTGTGAATAGCAGACTGGATGAACCCACTTGCCCATGAGACACGAATTGCCTGTGTGCACAGGCATGGGGTGATGGTGAGCCCATAGTGCAGAGGGTGGTAAATGGCAACATAGCAATCATAGGACATCACCACAAGGAAGGCCAGCTCTGTGGATGCAAAGAAGATAAACAGAAAAATCTGGGCAGCACATGCTGGGAGAGAAATCAAGGAATTCATAATCATTTTGGGCACAGTAACTGAAATGCAGCAAAGGTCTATGAGGGATAAGTTGCCTATAAAGAAGTATATTGGGGAGTGCAGATGAGGGTCAACACAATTACAGTAACAGAAGAATCCTAGCCAGGGCTACCAAATACATCATTAGGAACATCAGACCTTGAAGAACTTGGAGCTCTTGGGAGGGTGAAATATCTATGAGGAGACATTCTGTGAAAATAGTGAGGCTGTCCATGTTTTCTAATATGTTTCTATCTCCCTGTAGTTAAAATATGAAGTGATAAAAACATACTGAAAACTCAGTGTAAATAAATCCAATTACAAATAAAATGCCACCTTGTGTTTCACTACGTGGCTTTCACAAGGAATTCAGCTTAGAGGAAATTGACAAAAGGCAGTTTATTGAAACCATGGAATTCATGTATTTCCCTTTTCACTTTCTTTCCAATTTCTGCCCTTACTTGTTAATTTCAACATATTTATGATCAGATAATCTAGGTACATTGAATGATCTAAAATGAGGAACATAAACCTTTCAGTTATTGAGACATATTTGCTCTACTTTGGTAAAATATACTTTCAAACTTGGCCTGGACATATCCAGCCATTATTTACTTACTTTATTATTATCATGGGCCATCTTAGATATGCTCTGTAAGAGAACCACTGGATTAGCCCATTTATGTGAACACTGTACAGCTGTTATGTTCATGTACCAGGGGACTAAGATGTTTGCTTCTCTCCCAGTCTTATGGCAGCTGAATACAATTTGGTTTCTGTAAGCAGTTAATAAACGCCTGATGCTACTCTTAGAATGGTTTTAATGGTGGTGACCAGATGAATGAGGCACTACCACTCTTTCATTTCAGTTGTTCTGTAAGACATGAGAGTGAGCCCTTGCTTTCCTCCTTTGCAGCAAGACTTGATAGTATTAGAATCCAATCTAAAAGATTCCAATTTTCTGTTGCAATGTGTACCAGCATTCTCTCACTGATTCTCTAGTTTACCTCTTACCTGCACATGGTATCTAAGAAAAGAATCCCACCTAATATGACTTCTGTTCAAAGCAGCCTTTCTTCTGTCAATAATGAACTACAATACTTAAGACCTCAATTTCTCTCCAGGCATCTTGCCTGCATGCTTTTCCAGATTTTACTGCAATCTCATCATTCAAAATAACTATTTTAGTCACAAATATTTTACTTGTGCTTGTCTCAAAATATACCAAAGCATAAAGGATCTTATTTAAGTGTTGTTTATCGTTGCAATTCTAAAAGTAATTACCTTTATTCTTGCCATTCTAAAACTAATTACCTTGAGGGGTTCACTTCAGAACTAATTAATTTTATATGAGGAAAACATAAAATGGAGGGTAGCAAATATAAAAATGTTAGAAATTTAATTTTTATTAATACTATATATATATATATATATAGCACACTTGTAATTACAAACTTGTATACAATGGCTTGCATTTTATGTAGATAGTAATAAAGTTGTTTGATTTTCACGGATTATATTCATATGAATATTTCAAATCTTTGCAATATATTTTGGCAACTTGTTTTTCTATAAAAATCCCTTCAATTTTAACTATTTCTTCTATCATTCCCAACTATATGAAGAAAAGAATGTCTTTTACCAGAGATTATATTTTTTTATTTTTTTTTAAATATTTATTTATTTATTTATTTATCCCCCCCTTGCTGCTTGTGCTTGCTGTGTCCATTCGCTGTGTGTCTTCTCCGTGTCTGCTCATCTCCCCCTTGCTGTGAGGTCCGGCTGCATCAGCCCACCGTGCCACGCGGGCTGGCCTGTCCTCACAAGGAGGACCCGGGAAGCCAACCAGGGGCCTCACACATGGTAAACGGGGGCTCTATCGATTGAGCCACACCCGCTTCCTGTTGTGAGGTCTTGCTGCATCAGCCCACCGGGCCGCGCCGGCCGGCCTGCCCTCACAAGGAGGCCCCGGGAAGTGAATCCGGGGCCTCCCATATGGTAAACGGTAGCTCTATCCATTGAGCCACACCCACTTCCAGAGATTTTATTAAATATCAAAACAATACACAGTGATTACACTGATAACTATTTAAATGAATGTTAGCTATTATACATAACAAAATTCCAGGTGATTTTTTAAATTTGCTTTATCAAAACCACTCATTGTCATTTACCCTTAGGAGTCTCATTTCTATGCTTCATCTCTTTAAATTGCTTTTTTCTCCTTGGTCTGTACAAATTCTCAAGTTTCCTGATACCACATTTATCATACATCTTCTACTTCAGGGTGTATTATGATGGTTAAATGCATAGCCTTGGGAGGAAAAGACAGAGAGATTTCAGGGCTTTATCTCTGCTCCTTATTACATCAGAGATAATTTAAAATTATTTACTTCACAATTTTAAACGAAGGAAAAAATAATGGGATACTTATCCTTCATCAATTGTTAAACATACTAAGTACAATTTGTAACAAAATCTATGTAAAGCATATCTAGTTCCTAATATACTACAAAAAAGTATAAGAAGTTGCTCATAAAGAACCCCCCCACCAGATATCTCAACCTCTCCACTGATACATGTAGGACTATTTTTACGTACAAGGATTTATTTCCAGGAAATGTTATGTTAACTCAATGTTGCCTCTGAATTTCTTAGCTATCCTTTACTATATATTTCAATTAATATTTAAGACATAGTGATAGCGCTAATACAATATGTTGGTAATCTCTGTATCAGTATATTTTCACTATTTGGAGTACAGTTTATATATCACATATATATCATCTGATGCTATTTTTAAAACTAACCATCTATGATGAAATTAGAATCAGAAATTTTCAATCTCTCTCTATTAATTTATAGTATGGAGCAAAAATTATTAAGTATGCTAATGATATTGAAAGATATCATGCTATGTCTGTGAAGTTTTCATTACTCACTTTAAAGAAACATATAAATTAAAACAAAAAAATATACCTGAGAAATGAGGAAACATTTTTCTCTTCTCTAACATGAATATTACTTTTGCACACATGTAAAGACTTTACAAAATGTGTGATTCTTCCTTATTGTTCTCTGAATAAATTCAAGGAGAGACTTCTTAGGAAAATTCATATTTATCTGTAAACATAAGAATAATTGTGCTTCTCTATAATTTATAAACATGAATATTCTTTAAACATATGGCTCATAAATCTCAAGAACCCTGGGGAACTAGTGATTTTACCCTGTAGAAAGTCCAGTTTTAAATCAGCTCCTGATTGGTAAGGATCTTTGGCTATACTCTTGAGATCAGATAGAGTTGTAATAGTGTTAATTAGCAATCAACTTAGCAAAGAAAATTTTTGTTAATAAAAATGTAGTAATCAAAAAAGGTTCCTAACCAATGGTGATTCAATATCTTTTCAATTTTATGTCAGAGTATAAATACAATTATTTACATTTCAATATGTCAATAAATCATGCAACTCCAATAAAACTGAATTTTATGTATTTGGATTCACATTGTAATGGGAGGGAAAATCATATACTGTTTAAAATCATGAACACTACCAAAAAACAAGTGAAAATTATACAGGAGTTATTAAATTAAAGAAAATGTCACATTTTAGAATGGATTTTGCAATGAAAGCAAGTATAGGAGGTTGTAACACAAAGTGGGGCCATTATCAAAAGTCCTTTGAAGAAATCCTCACACATGTGCTTTGACAGTAATGTTAGGTAGCCTCAGATTGTGAGTTACCCCCACAGGCAAGTCAGAGGAAAGTTGCTCATTTACCTGTATTCTGAAAATGGTTCTTAATAGCTGTGAATCAAGAGAGAATAAAAATATGAGAGAGGCAAAGGAGCTTTAAGGAAAGTCTTGTAAATGAAGGCTGAAAAATAGAAGTCTCCACATACCCCTACAAGAAATGAACACAATTATGCATGTTGGCAGGGAATGCTTGGTGATTAGAGAAGTTGAATTGATGAAAGCACCCTTGACTTGTTATAGGACATTATTGGCTTCACCAGAGCTGGAAACCCTCAGGAAGCCTTTCACAAAGCCTCAGCAGATCTTTACCTACTTCATAATCACTCCATATTCTCAGTCTTTGTATGTGTATTTTAGGCAAAAAAAAAAGCAAACCTCTGAAGGATTGCTTATCTTCATACAACATTCCTTCATATGTCAAGAGGAATTCAAAGTGGATCAAGTAATAGAAAACTGGACACATTTGCTATCTGGAGAGGAGTATGAAGTAACATGATGTCCAGGCATCTCAGAGAACCATATCATTATTTTCATGAAAATAGAGCACTCAAAAGAGGGTACTATTAGGGAAAATATGTGCAAAAATATATTATCTGAGATTCTTTGAAATACTGCACAACAGAATTTAATAGAATTTACATAAACCATCTGTTCTTATGTTTTTTGATTCCTGGGTCCCTTTATATTCTAAAGAACTTTTGAAAATCCTTAATAACTCATAATTTTGTGCCTTATAGCCAAGGAAAAATGTAGAGTTAAGAATTAATATTGTCCAGGTTTAAATACTTAAAAATTTATTAAAAATAATAATTCCTTATATTTTAATGTAAGATCTTAATTTTTCACAATGATTCAATCCACTGTCAAATGTCCTTCCTAACATATTTTAAAAATGTATTTCCAAAAACCATAATAAAATAATGGGAAGAGAGAAATGGTTTAATCATTTTGAAAATCTCTTTTATCCTGGCTTACTGGGATATTTCTGAATTCTCCTATCTGCATTTTCATTGAAGAGTATGAAGAAAATATGGACTTACAAAGGTATATATTATTAGAAAGAAGATGGAGTATATGATTAGTACTTTAAGGCAATCACATATTTTCTTCTTTAATAATAATATTCTATACAAATATCCACAACTGGTGATTTCCTAAAGAATAGTTCAAATTTGGAGCCTGAAACCATATTAATAAACTTTTCATATTCTATTATATTTAAATCCATTATCTATTTATTTCAGTGAGCTTTACACATGCATGTTTTTTTAATATCAAGTAGTGTTCATCTAAAAAATATTTGATCTTACAAATATGACCTATTTCTTTTTACAAAACCAAAATAAACCGTATTTATTAAAATCAGCAATACTCTCAGACAGGTCTTTAACTATTGGATCCTCTCAAGCTCATGTTTAGGACCCCAGTTTTTCTATGGGCCATATCTTTCTGTTTCTTAGTATGACTTGTAATTCTTTTACTGATGACTAAGCTTCTGATTATCTTAATGTCTTTATATTCAGTTTATCTCTCTTCCCTAGGGTTTTATTTTTGATTGGCTTTGCATAAAGGCTCTTCCTTTACACTTACTCTTCCTTACTCTAGACTTTAGAATAATCCAAGTTTAACTGATGAAATTTACTCAGCTCTTCCTCATCTGATTTTTGCCCTGGATATGAGAAACAATTTTTAAGATTGAAATTTTCTGCAAATTTTTCCCCTCCAGGAGAAAGCTTCTTTTCCTCTATTCCTTTACTGGGATTCTTGATTTGTTCTTTTTGTTTATCTTTTGCTTCCAAAGTTTTTTACTCTTATTTCATTTTTTCTAGGTGATTTTGTTTGACACCCAAGAAAAGACTTTCTGAAGTCAGTATTTCCCAGGCAAAACAAGGCAGGGACCCATAAATTAGCACAGACCAGATCCAAATGGTCTTTAGGATGGAATCAGGGAGGTCACCAGAAGCCTTTTTGACAACTCCTCAAAGCGTAGCTTTTCTGGCCTGCCCAGCATATGCCATCCTTCAGTTAACTGTGTCTGAGATCCTGAGGAAGTGTTAAGTCATTAAATATCCAATGTCTCTGACCCTATCCAGGGCAAAGTTGAAACAATGGCTTTGTGTCCCTTTGTCTGCTGTGAGTTGAAAAAGTAGCTCAGAGCCTGGCTGCATGGTCCAAATGCACTAACCATAAGCCATGATCAGTGATTGGCTGTGCACATCCCTGTTCTTGAGGAAGAGAATTTTTTTTTTGTCACTAGTGAGCTAAGGGCTGGATCCTGATGCCACTCATGATATGAATGTGTGAGGGGCAAAAGCAACCACCATGTGGAAAGAAAAACTCATTGTTCTTTACTATAATTTATCAGTCCCTTCTTCCTGCTCTTCCTTGGATGCTGTACAGTGTTCTGGTACTCAGAACCTCAGAACAGTTATTTAACAATGTTCCTGCATGCTTAATAGCTGTTTGGGTAAAAAGACTGGGTGATGTAGACTCATATTCCTCCATCTTCCCTGGAAGTCCAGTACAATATTACTGATGCTTTAGATTATCCAATAATTTACTTTTACTGCATATATTAATATTTCATACTGATTCAATCCACTGACAAGTCTCCTTTCCTTTTACTATGAAGAATTACCTTTATTATTGAAATTATGACATTTATAATAATGATGAATTACTTTAGATTTTTTTTTAATTCTGAAAAATTTCTTAATCTCTCTGTGATTTTTGAAAACTGTCTTGCCAGATGTAATTTTCTTAGTGGCCAATTTCCTTTCAGCACTTTTAATATTACATCCCACTGCCTTGATTTTAGCATCAATTCTGTTGGGAAAATAGCACTTAATCTTATTGGGGCACACTTGTACATAACACCTTTCTTTTCTCTTGCAGCATTCAGAACTCTCTCCCTCTCCTTGAAATTTGACAAATTTACAACAATATATCTGGGCATGTTCCTGTATGATATCATCAGCTTTTTCTGAGCCTGTATCTTATATTTGACATGTACCCATAGCCATAGGAATTCCCTTGCTCACAGTTCTCCTGTTCCCATATTACACTGACTTACCTGTGTACAAGCTATTTCTGCCTCCTGGGTAAGTTCTGGATGAGTGTGCCAGAGGTGAGTGTACTGCCTCAATCCTTCCAACTGCCAAACCATGGAATTTCACTGACATGCAGGTAACTCAGAATGCATGTGAGGATTTAAGGATTACTCTCCTTCCAGCAGAATAGGGATAGAATATTCAGTTCTCAGAGTACCATTTGTTGACACAACCAAAAGAATGAAAGAGGTTCCCTATCTTACTCCCTATATAAGAATCAACTTAAAATAGTTCAAAGATCTAAATGTAAAATCCAGGACCATAGAACTAGTAGAAGAAAGTACAGAGAATCATCTTATAAACCTTGTGGTAAGTGGTGGTTTCTTTGACCTTACACACAAAACAAGCAAGGAAAGAAAAAAATAGACAAATGGGACCTAGTCAAAATTCAACACTTTTGCACCTCAAATGACTTTGTCAAAAGTGTAAAAAGATAACTGATTTAATGAGAGAAAATATTTGGCAATAACATACTTGATGAGTGTTTAATATCCATGATACATAAAGAGATGCTGCAACTCAAAAATAAAAAGACAAATGACCCATTTAAAAAATAAGCAAAAGACTTGAATAGATTTTGTTCAAAAAAGACATAAAAGTGGCAACAAAAACCACATGAAAAATGTTCAACATCACTAACAATTAGGAAAATGAAAATCAAAGGTACAAGGAAATTTCATTTCACAACCTTTAGTATGGCAACTATTAAAAAGACAGAGAACTACAAGTATTGGAGAGGACTTGGAGAGTTAGGGACTCTTATTCATTATTGGTGCAAATATAGAATGGTACAGCCACTGTGGAGGACAGTTTGGTAGTTTTTAATATAGTTGAATATAGATTTGCCACATGACCCCACAATACTATTACTAGGTATATACTCAGAAAAACTGAGCACAGTGACAGGAACAGATGTCTTCATACTGATGTTCAAACAGTGTTATTCATTATGGAAACAACCCACATGTCCATCAACCAGCGAATGGACAAAAAATTTGTGATATATACACACAAAGGGACATTATGCAGTTGTAAGAAAAAAATGAATTTGTGAAACATATGGCAATTGTGGATGAACCTGGAGGACAACATGTTGAGTGAACATACAAAAAAAAAAAAA